>OVBA01003660.1:0-26865 GCA_900406435.1 Lepidium aucheri | reverse complement strand
TACCGACCTAGAATTTGATCACAGTCATTGTCACGACCAGCAATGCATAACGACTAGCTATAGCTGTTTTGATCTCAGAGACTTATAAAGTCTTTTGATTTTATTTTGAATCTTTAACGAAGAAGAAAAGTAAATTGGAGGTGTGGTGAAATAAATAGAAGTACAAAAAACGATGATTGAAAGAATCCATCAAAATCTTCTCATTTTGACAGTTATGGGTTTTTGGAAGATTTTAGAATACGTTAAAATTATTACGTATGTATTTTAAAATCCAACTGAATTCATTAAAAATCCATTAGAATCCATTGTTTTTAAATCCTTTAAAATCTTTTATAATACCCAATCTAATAACACCCCCTTAGTAGCTAATATATTTGTCATTTCAGATGGCTTTTCTTTTGGATGGTTTTGCTTAAAAGTTACAAGAGTTGAACACATTCTCTGAGTTATAGAGACAGAGCACAATGTGTCATAGATGAATGGACCAGAAGATTAGAGGAAGAATTAATTTGTCTCGACACGGTCGCACGTGCAAAGATACAGCTCCAGGATTCTGTTCACACGTAACACTCAAAAACACAAACGCGTGAGAGACTCATCTTTTTCATGCGCATGTCCCGAAAGTGACGTTGCTCCACTCAACTCACCGCCTGAAACCCATCTTCAAAACGTGTCTCCTCTTTTCTGGCCTTCACTATAAATGCATTGTTGGTTATCAAACTCTTGATATACTTATGTGTGTATAAACACTTGGTAGATCTGGATTCGAATTTATTGAAATGAAAAATATTTACATAAAAGTATTTTTCTATCTCCAGCAGGTTATGATTGAGTAGATGGATCATAACTTTTAAGTTTCAGGATATAAACTTTTTTTGAATCAGTCAGTTTTATATTGCGGATTTCACATTAATATGGTAATGTTAGAAATTCCGTTGTTTCAAATATAGATATTACACCTGATAGGTAGTGCTCTAGAAATTTTAGTTACCCTCCTTACCAAAATAATCAAGATATTTTTTTCTATATTTTTCAGGTTTACTATTATCCCGTTTGCTATGAATGTAAATATTTAGTGTAGAGAGTACGTTATGAATTGCCCATGAAGTTGTAAAAATCATGTCTTATAAAGAAAAGTATAACAACAATGACGTAACGTTGTATTATTACAAATATGGAGACAGATATGCTCTTCTTCTTCTTCTTCCCATCTTATTATCATTGTTAGACGGTCCTACTCTACGAATTATAGAGATCCACACACACATTCACATTCACATTCACATTATTGTCCATATTTATATTGCTAGCTAACTTCGGGTCTACTCTCACTGTTAGCTAACTATATTTCTTCAAACTTATATTTCAGATCTATTCGATTCATTATTAACAAATTTAATTAATTTTTTTTTTCTGAATATATCTTAATTTGATGAGAATTCTTGAGACACGTACGTAAAATCTTATATTATAATTTTGGAAAAGATTCTAATAAATGTTATAAGAATCACCAAATTCTAGTTCTTCTCTTTCTTCCTTAGTTTTATTGTTAGTTGATATTAGAACTCAAGTTTTTTCAACTTTTGTAAAGAATTAATTTTTTAGCAAACAGAAACGAATAAATAGTACAAATAAAATTTAGTCCAAGATGAATGACTAAAATAATAATATAGGAATTTGTCTTGTAGGTTATTAACTTTAAATTCTCTAATGTAGTCCTTACCAAATACCAATCACTTCTCTTGGATATAAACAACAATATACACAGACAATTTCACATATATAATTTATAAGGAAACAAAATGGAAAGCGACCGGAAGCAAATGAGAAATGGAAGGAATACAGCTGGAGAAGTCAGCATCATCCAAAGATCTTTCTTTGATTCTCACATAATTTAAGCCGTATCTCTGCCCACTTAACCGACACTTTTGTTAATTAGGTAGTTCCTCACGGTTAATACTTTATTCATTAGTTGAAACTATTAATATTAAAACACTTTAACAAGCCAAATGGTTAATTGGAATTCGATTCCAAAAAATTAATTAGCTTCACGTAGTGGTATTAAAGAAATGGGAATGTAGATGATGAATAGGTAGTATTTTTTTAAAAGCAATCTATAGTACAGTATGTTGGGTAAGAACCCTACAAGGATTAGAACTCTTCGAGTTACATTGTATGAATATGGTGTGCATAGATTGCGAATAGTTACCAATACATCGAACATAAACACAAAACAATACAATAAAAGTTATTATTATTTTACCATAAGTAGTAACTGATATTTCAGAATATTAATATTTTATTCATTAACATTGATTCAACAAGATCTAATTTATAGCTTAAATTTTATGATACAAATCTACACAATTGGATATTAACCATTTGGGTCAAATTCAATTTTCCGACCATTAATTTTTTTTTTGTCACTAATAATATCTCTTATTATATTAAATACATATCCTGCCATTTTTATACTATTTTGATTTTTTTTTTTATTAATTTGCATCACTAATTTAATCTTTTAATTTGATTTTAAAGCAAAAACAATGTAATCGACCCATAACTATCTGCCATGTATAAGCAAGAGAATAACCAATTATAAGATTTCATAATGTGGGATACTATAAAATAAAATTGGAGAAGATAAAGCAGAACTGGATTCGATCAAAGAGAGAGATAACAATAAAGACACAGATACACAAAGAAAAAGACATTAGGAAGTTAGACGATTCTTATCATACTTCACTTAAAAGGGTAATCCACGCAACTACATCTTAATTCTCCTTCACTTTTTTCTTCTTAATTTATTATCTAGACAATAATCGAATATTGACAAAAATTGGCTACAACTACAACTGACTTGGCTAAATTTAAAGTTTGGGATCTAAATTATGAATTATGAATTATAAGGTCAGATTTATTGATTTTTATTGACTTCTAAAGAATTTCACATATATTAAGAACATCTCCAAAGGACATTCTATAACTTCAAATTTGAAGTTTTGTATAATGCCCCAAGTGTCACTTTAATGGGTTTGTCATTTTCAGACTCATCTTTACTGGTCTGACAATCGATACACTATAACTGGGAGCCTTTAAAGACTTATTTACCAACTCTATAAATTACCACATGATCTTTCCCAATGTTTTGTCCATACTCACACGGTTTCGATAATCACTTCCCGAAAGGTTACCCATCCTTCAACTATTCCAGCGCAAACACACTTAACCCTCGAGTTTTCTCTGGACTAGTGACCGAAAAGATAAATGCATTTTGGTGACATACATGGCCAAATCAATTCTTTTAAACCTCTCCACATGCACCGCTGTATATCATATTTCTTGAAATCAGGATGTTACAATTCTCTCCCACTAGTAGATTGTGACGCCCTTGTTGTGCTACCAAGATCGTCACCTCATGTGGTGTGAGCCGTCTAGACTCCACACTCGTCCTCTCTGGGTTTGTGGGCCTACTTTTACTAGTCTGACGGTCGGTACGCTATGTTCGGAAGGTTTTAAAGACTTGTTTACTGACCCTATAAATCACCACATGATCTTTTCTTGTGTTTTTCTTCACTCGAACGGTTCCAAAAATTATTTCCCAGAAGGTCACCTATCCTTCAACTAAGCTCAGATACATTTAACCCTTAAGTTCTCTCTAGACAAGTGACCGAAAGATAAGTGCAGCTTGGTAACATAGGTGGTCAAATCAATTTTTCAAAACCTTTCTGCATGCACCACCATATGTCATATTTCCTAAAACTGGGGTGTTATATTTTTCATTAGACCTAGGCATAAGGGAAACGGAACGAGAAATTACAGGAATGGGTCAAGAATGGTTAGTTTGGGAAATTAGATTAACTTCCCAAAAAAATCCCGCTACAAAATGGGACAAGAATTTCTGGAATCGGTAACGGTACGAGAATTTTGATATTCAAAATTTACTTTCTAAATTCTCGTTGTTCTACTAAATCTTGAAATTGTGGTACATGTACGGAAAATAGTTTGGGAAATACGAGTAATCAAAAAACTTAGACTATTATTATAAATTATATAATCAATATAACAAAAATTACAATGAATGAAAGATATACAGATGTTCAATACACAAAAATACAAAGCTACAATGTTAGAATTTGTAATTAAACGACCAATATTACCAGTTTTTACCAAAAATACTAGTATATCTATATTGAATCATTTGTATTCATCGTAAAGTTCTGAAAAATTAAGTTTAATATTGTTATAGGCTTGATCTTAATTATTTGAAACATATCTAATATTCGAATCTAATATATTTTAAAATTTTATTAACATAAACAAATACCCAATGAGAATTTAGAGAATTCTTGAACCTATTCTCGACTCTTTTTCTTACCCGTTTGAATATTATTTTTGCACCCGAACGAGAAATTAGAATTTTTATTCCCAAAAGAGGCAGGAATTACGGGACTGGATCGAGACAGAACATGGCGAGAGCTTTTTTAGTTTAAGATCTTGTACTAAAAGCTTTTTCGCATTTGTATGTTTTTATTTTTATTGTTGTGTATTTTTATGTTTAATGTAATTTTAATTAATTAATGTTGTTTGTAATATATGTATGTTTTATAGTTAATTATAAAAGTTATATGGTTTTAATTAATTTATGATTAATAATAAGGACTATAATGTAAATAAATTAAATTTTGAAGTTTAGTTTTGATGTTTGTTTTTGGAAACAAAACCTAAAACTTTAAATATGAAGTATATCTTTGGAGGCAAAATAAAAAAACTTCAAATCTGAAGCATGTGAAACTTCAAAAATGAAGTTCCTTTTGGAGATGACCTATAAAAAAGTATTTTATAGCTGGTTATTGATGTATAATGTTTTGTGCTACGCAATGTCTCATAACTCTACACCAATAGTAATTCTCTTAGTTTAATTAATGCTTTTAAAATTTGTAATGGATAGTTAATAATTAATGAGATTTGCATAGAAAACTTAAAAACCACTCTCTCAAAAATAAACTAACTTCCTAGAAAATCAACTTTTAAGGAACCACTTAATTATAATTTTTCATTAGAATTTAATTAGTGTTTGTTTTGTATACGTTAAATAGGTAAGAGTATGATTAATTTGGAGATACTGACGTCTCTATTGTTGGAGGTGAATCTGAACTACTTCGGTCTATGAGAAACAAAAGATGGTCAAAGAATTCTAAGTCTTGAATTCGGTAAATTGATTGAAGATACATCTTGGTTATCCGTTATTAATGCAGAAAAATTCTTTCTCGGCAACTCGTTAAAAAAGGAGGAGTTCGGATGACATGTCATCAGCAAAGAAATGAAAATTTTCCTATTTCGATATAGATTTCCAAAAATCTAGCAAAAATCTTTTAGATAAGTTCGAATATAAACATAAATGTAATCTTTCTTATTTCAATTCAGTTGTAGTCGCCTCTATACTTTATAAATAGAGGCGAAGATCCTTTGAACAAGGATCCACTTTTTGATATTTCAGCACAAGCAATAAGATACAACTCAGCATCTATTCATTTTGGGCAATCTCCTTACTCTTTGAATTGATCAGAATCCTTACCCATCTTTCCTCTTTAAACCCGAACTTGATTTAGAACGATTATGCTAAATCCTACTCAAACAATTGGCACCGTCTATGGGGAAGACATTGAAGGATTTCTTTATGCAAAAGAAATAAGGAGAATGCTAATCGCAACAATGTCAGGAGACAACATTACGGTTTGCTCACCCACGAGAAGAGTTGCTGATTCCCCTCAGGAACAAGCAGACCTGATTCACGGCTCAAACTATTTTCAGACTTCAAAGGACAACCAAGAAGAATCTCGAGGAGTCATAGGACCCATCGGACCACCCGCGAATCCGCCATCGCTCAAGACCTTGGTGAAAAACTTGCTAGCACTGCAAGAAGCAATAGATCAAAGTAACGCTGAGCATTTCAATCGAATCAAGGCAAAAGCCAGAATGAGAGAAGTCAGTCCGCCACATCCACAAACCAACATGCCGAACAAAGAAGTACTCGCAAGTGTGCAGAATAATTTGTTCCGGAATATGCCGAGTTCACAACTGACCAGTGTCCCGAGACAAGGTTAGATCTCGACACAACACGTCCAATAAAGCTTATGCCAGCGATGCTCAATGTCGTGATCGTCTTCAGAATGATGGACAAAATGAAGTTGCAATTCTATCAGGCGACCAGCTCGGAACCTGAGATTGGGCGGATCTTGGCCCAAGCTCCCAATTCTCCGCTCTCGCCTAGGTTGAGAAGGATCTCGGTAAACCGTAGGCCGATATTACAATGCCCTTTATATGATGGGACAACTGATATGTTAGAGTTTATGAGTGCATTCAACGTCATGATGGGTGGAACAAACTACCACCCAGATCAAGAAGATGCGGCATATTGTCAACCTTTCGCTGAAAACTTGACTGGAGACACTTTGATATGGTTCATAAAGCTACCAATAGGGTCGATTGAGGGCTTCAATCAGTTATCCAAGTTGTTCATGAAACAATACACAATATTCGTCAACCGAGACACCTTGGCAGCAGAATTACGATCTCTAAGCATTCCATGAGTCTCTAAAGTCGTATCTCAGACGCTTCTGGAAAATAATGATCAAATCAAAGGCAGTGACGACGTGGCAATCAAGGACATGATAAATTTGATGGTTAGTGACGAGGCGTTACGGAGAGATCTTTTTGTAAATAGGTCAATTATGGTTTGGGATGCTCTTTGTAGAGTAGCAAGGCATGCCAAATACATTGAGGAAAAACAAATCCTCGTAAAGACTCAGAAAACTAAGCGTGAAATCAAAACAAAAGAGCCGAGAGAAAAGTACTAGGAGCCAAGATAACATCATAATAGAGGAAGAAGAAATACCTCTATGACTTTTCATGTCGGAGAAGCCAACAGTCCAATAGACAAAAGGTCGTGGAACAATACTTATAACCAAAATGAGTATTATGCATTCCATAACCGATCCGGCCACTCAACTTTAAAATGAAAACAGCTGCAAAAGCTACTTGCTGAAAGGTTCAGCAAAGGCGAACTGAGCTATTTCCAATGAAAAAACTCAGAAGTTCAGAATGTAGAAGCAAAAGGATGCCGAGCTGCAAGACATATCTAACAAAGCGGCAATTCAGGAGAGTACTGCAACAGAAAAACCAAAATGTGTAAGGAACAAAGTGGGATTACCGAGCCGGGATCTCTGGGAGTAGACGTTGTCATCATCATGGGAGGTCTGCAATCTTGTGAAGACACAATAAAGTCAATCAGGAAATATGGAAGGTGATAGCCGCCGTCAACCTCAAACCTTCAACTCAAACCGAATATTTCAAGCCAGTGGATGCATAAATAGCTTTCACTGCGAGAGATCTTGAAGGAGTATGCTTCCCGCATAATGATCTGCTAGTCATAAAACTCAAAGTCGTTGATTGCAACGTATCCCATATACTCATTGATACAAGAAGTTCAGTTGATTTGATTTACAAAAGACGCTGGACAAAATGGCACTCCTAAATGTTAGAATTAAGCCAATAGATAGGGACCTTAGCAGTGTTTGATGGAAGCTCAATCCACGCAATAAGGTTGGTTAAGTTACCGGTTTATGCAGCATGCATTACTAGATGGATAAAACTATTGGTAGTTGACAAACCACCAATCTACAACATGATTCTTGGAACCCCATAGATACATGCGATGAAAGCTATTCCATCAAGTTATCATCAATGTGTGAAAATTCTAACTGACCAAGGAGTTTACACACTGCAAGGAGACCAAAAGATGTCTCGGACATGTTTCATTGCCGAGATGAAATTACATAACAAATATTACATGATCACGGTATCCGTCAATGGCAAAGCCATTTCAGAACGACACGCTCCCGAGAAACTAGACCGATCAATGGTCAAAATCGTCAATATCGATTTGACAGATTCGGAAAAATGCATCAACATCGGACTAAACTTGGATAAACACATATGAGAATAGCTGATCCGACAATTGGAGCAAAATGTGACAACATTGGTATGGTCCGTGAAGGATATGCCTAGGATTGACGCAATGATAGCAAGTTATAAGCTGAATGTTGATACAACGTACAAACCTATCAAACAAAATAGGCAGAAGCTATGTCTCGAGAGGACTAAGGCTGTAATCGATGAAGTCAATAAGCTAACTGATACGGGATCTATTGTCAAAGTACAATGTCACGAGTGGCTATCCTACCCGGTCATCGTACTGAAGAAGAATAGAAAGTGGCGAGTCTGCGTAGACTTCATCAACTTGAATAAAACATGCCCGAAGGATAGCTTTCTTTTGCCTAATATTGATTGAATCATAGAGGCAACAATAGAGAATGAACTCCTCTTATTCATAGATGCGTTCTCGGAATATAATCATATCACGATGCTCATGGAGGATATGGAGAAAACGTCACATTAATAAGCGAACAAGGGAATCTCAAGAGCAAGGCGTTGAGCGGATCGACTTTTGCTTTCCCCTAATAATCTGAGACGTATTGCTACAAAGTTATGCCTTTCAATCTGAAGAATGCAGGAGCAACTTGTTAAAAAAACATTCGCTGATCAACTTGGTCAGACAATGGAAATGTATATTGACGACATGCTAGTCAAATCTAGAAGGACTGAGGATCATGTAGATCACTTACCTTGATGCTTTAATACTCTGAACGAATAGAAGATGAAGCTCAACCTGGTCAAATACACTTTTGGAGTCACCTCAGGAGAATTTCTTGGCTATATCGTCACTCAAATAGGAATTGAGGTAAACCCAAACAAATCAAAGTGGTTCAAGAGCCACCTTCTCCAAGGAACAAGAGAGAATTTCAAAGACTTACTGGATGAATTGCAGCGTTGAACCAATTCATCTCTCGGTCAAAGGAAAAATGCCTACCCTTTTATCAGCTATTGCAAGAAAACAAGAGCTTCAAATGGGATGAAGAGTACGAGAATGCCTTTTCCGAGTTGAAAAAATATTTATCAACACTGCTAATCTTAGCAAAACCCGAGGAAGGAGAATCACTTTACTTATATATCGCGGTCTCATAATCAGCAGTAAGTAGTGTTTTAGTTCGAAAAGATCAAGGAATTCAACATCTAATATTCTACACCAGCAAGTCTCTTGATGGGGTAGAATCTTGATACCCAACAGCTGAGAAACTTGTTTTAGCAGCTGTCATCTCAGCAGTATGTTGTGTTTTAGTTTGAAAAGATCGAGGAATTAAACATCCAATATTCTACACCAGCAAGTCTCTTGATGGGGTAGAATCTTGATACCCAACAACTGAGAAACTCATTTTAGCAGCTGTCATCTCAGCAAGGAAGTTGAGACAATACTTTCAGTCTCACACAATCATCGTTCTTACCAAAAATCTGTTAAGGACAATCCTACATAGCTCGAATCAGTCAGGAAGATTAACCAAGTGGGTTATAGAACTTAGCCAGTATGATATCGAGTACAAAGGAAGAACCAATTCAAAGTCGTAGGTTTTAGCGGAATTTTTGATCGAGTTGGCTTTCGAGTTAGAATCAGTGGAGTTGGACGCGACCTTTCAAAACTCGAAGCTTTTTGTTGACGAATCATCTTCACAACATAAATCCAGAGTTGGAATCCAATTAAAAAGCCAAAACGGAGAAGTTCTTGAGCAATCATTCTGATTAAATCTCTCAGCATCCAATAACAAAGCCGAGTACGAGGTAATAATCACATGAATCAATCTTTCGAAAGAAATCGAGGCCACCTAAAACGAATGCTATTGCGACTCATAGTTGGTAGTCAACCAAGTCAACGAGGACTGTGATACAAAGAACAATCGAATGGAAGCATACCCAAAAGTTGTCAAAGATCTGTCAAAGGAACTAAAGTTCAAGATTAGCAAAATTCCTCTAGCATAAAATACTTTAGCTGATGCTTTAGCAGCTTTAGCATCAGTGACTGATTCTATTCAAAGACGAAACATCCTGGTCAAAAGCATAGACAAACCAAGTATCCATCTACCAAATGGGGACTTTGTAATCATCTTGGCAATTACCGATGTGATAGAAGAGCCTACAGAAATGCTTAATCCCTCCCAACCCACTACAAAGAAAGCTGATTGGCGAGACGAGATACTTGCTTACATCATTGATGGTGAAACTCCCAAAGATAGATGGACAACACAGAGACTCAAAGCCAAATGTGCTTTCTATGCGCAAATTGATGGGAAACTATATTGTCGCAGTACAAATAGTACTTTGCTCACTTGTATTCACGGTGATGAGATGAGATAGTAATCCAAAAAACACACAATGGAGTCGGTGGAAACCACTCTAGAGGACAGTCACTCGTATAAAAGATTCAAACTCTCAGATACTTTTGGCCAACGATGGCACAAGATTATGAGCAATACGCAGCCAAGTGCGACAAGTGTTAGTGAAACAAACATTAAGCAATGGAAATAGTCGACCCTTTGCCATCATCTCAGCAAAAGAGATTTATGCTCATGATGACCGATTACTTCTCCAATTGGGTCAAAGCTAAGGCTTATTTTCAGATTAAGGACAAGGACTTAGTCAAGTTTGTGTGGAAGAACATCATATGTCGACACGGTTTGCCTTATGAAATCATCATAGACCATGGTTCTCAATTCATCTCGGCAGAGTTCAGCAACTTTTGCGCCAGATGGAATATCTGAGTTAGCAAGTGTACACCACGAAAACCTCAAGGAAATGGGCAAACTGAAGCAAAAAAAAACAAATAACATTCAGAAACAACTCGACGAAAAGAAAGGAAATTGTTTTGCCGAGTTGGATGGGGTACTATGGTCCCATCGAACTAATGCCAAGACGATCTACCAGTTGAACTCTATTTTCCCTATCTCATGACATGGAGGTGCTAGCTCCCGCTAAAACCACTGTATCGACCTTGCGTCGAATACATTATCCTATGGACAAACAGTCCAACAACAACATGATTGGGACACGCATTGATGACTTGGAAGAAACACAAAACAATGCATTACTCCACGTACAGAATTTCGAAAGAGATCTTGTTCTTTGAAAAGTGTTCAAGAACACGACTGAACTCAATGCAAGAAAACTCAGCACCAATTGGGAAGGGCCTTACATCATTTGCAAGGTTGTGAACTCGGAATATACGAGATCACAATAGTGGACAGCGAGATGATCCCATGAAGCTGGAACTCCATTAACGTGAAGTGATACTACTACCGAAGACACACCCATGCGACGTCCTCTATGCATCAGCTGATGCATCTCTAATCCCTGAACTATATAATAAAAACTAAGGTTTTTGGTTTGATCCCTTCGAGGTACATACGTAGCCTTCGGGTGCAGCTAAAACTTAAAAAATTCTCTTGTCGCCAACTTGGCATAAAAAAAGGAGAAATATCATGTCATATTTGTAGAGAAGTTGGGATTTAGTACTCACAAAAGAAAAAAAACATAGTTTCATACCAAAAGTCGGGATTTATTATCACAAAGACAAAACATAGTTTTGTACAAAAAAGCTTAGACCTAGTTCTCACAAAAGACAAATCATGGTTTTGTACAGAAAGTCTGAATTTATCTCGACTAAGATAAAACATAGTTTTGTACAGAATATCAAGGTCTTCTTCTCGCAAAGACAAAATATAGATTTGTACAGAAAGCTGAAATTAACTCTCCCCAAAGACGAAATGTAGTTTTGTACAGATATCCGGGATTTGAGTCTCGGAAAACTACCTTGAGATCTGATTCTCAATCAATCTTAAAAACCGAGTCTTAAAATCTCGACTTAACAAGAAAAAAGATTACGAGTCTAACTCTCACATAGAACGAAAATAGTGGGTTTTGTTCCCAAGAAAATCCGAGATCCACTTCTCACACTTAACCAAGAAAAATTTCTTTGAACTTTACTTATTCAGCCTCAATTTGAGGACATTTGTACTTTGTGTCTGAGTTCTTAGCTTGACATAAATTCAAAATCGGAACCTAGTTCTTGACTAGTTCACCGAAAAGCATTCAAATTATACAACAGGTAAATAACTGAATTCATTTTATATTCATTATACAGGAAAAGTCTTTACAAAATCTAGCAGGAAAGAACCCGAGTACAAACACTACAAAAATAGTTCTATAAACTAAAGCAAAAGATCGTCGGAGACTGGAAAAAAAGCAAAGTGTATGTGCTTCTGTGAATCAAGTCTCACCACGGATATTGGAAGCCTCTCCAACTTCGAATATCAGGATGATGAAGGCCTCAGGAAGAAGTGTCGTCAAGGTCTCCTTTTCAATAATCTCCTTGAACTTGACAACTCGGCATTCACATGCTTAATAAGCACCAAAGGAATATTGAAACCCTTATGCGACAACAATCGAAGAACATTATTAGAACCGCAATATTGAGCATAGGATAGCTGAGCAGCCAGGTTAACATCGAGATTGTTGAAATGAGCAGCGATTCTCTCAAAACGGTCAGAGAGTTAACTGGTCACGCCTTAGAACACCCTCAACTTTTCTGAATTCAAAGTTTCACACAGCGTGAGATCAAAATCCTTTTTAATTGAATCCAACTTGGATCAAAGCTTTTGTGAAGTGTCGTTCCCTTTCTTGGTAGCCTTAAAGGCACTACTCTGGTCTGCCTCGATAAAATTTAGCAACTCAGTTAAAGTTGTATTGTGCTCCACCAGCTTCATCACATTCTCATGTTCTTACCTCAACTCACCCTTGACACAAGCAAGCTCTTCCTCAACCGCAGTAATTCTGGACCTGGCCTCCGCTGCTTTGAGGTGAGATTGGCTAGCACGACCAGCTAGATGAGAAGTTTTCTGAGTACTCTCATTAGGGCGAGCCCAAGATTTTTCTTGGTCCAACAAAATGCTGTTTAAGTGGGAGATGACCTAATCAAAAGAAAATCAAAAGTACCAAAAAGTTAGGAAAAGCATGATGAGTGATAATAAAAGTAACTCAAAACCGAGAAGAATCAAACCTTGAAAAGCAAGTAAGTTGTTTCCTCGTATTCATCCCTATTTTGCATCTAGTCTGGGGGAGGAAGAAGCTCTAAAGTAGTCCTGATCTGGCGCATGAGATCATCACACTCAACACAAACAACAATTTGGTGTCATATTCGTATGGTTGTGAGAGAAGCAAAATTTGGAGGGAGTTATTCTTCTCCTTCTCAGAGCTTCCGCAGATGGATTATTCGATGTTACAGGAACAATGGACGATCCAATCCATAGAGTATCAACCTCAGCTCTCTTCAAGGGCCGCGAGTCACTGCGACCAGATCTAGATCTGGCGCCAACCATGGCAGTAGTCTTGGTTGCGACAGTAGCAGATGGATGAGTCACTCGTCCCAACAACATTTTTGGATTGGCGAGTATTCGCCCCATCCAAAACAACATTCAAACCATCCACAACATTGCGGATTTGGAAATCATCGAGACCAATTTTTGGTTTAATAAAAAGAAGAGAGAAGGTATTAAGAAGAAGAAATGTTTGCAAGAAGGCCCGTCTCGGAAGAAGCAAATAAGAAAGGAAGACAAGAAAAGCTTTCGTTTGCATTTCAGATAGAAATTAAAAAGTAAATAACAGAGGCGCAATATTTGTAGAAATTTACACGAAGCCAAAACATCGTGAAATGGTAATTAATAAGTAGCTTGTAAAACCGTAGGAATAACACATTTATACACTGACACATGGACCAAAGATTCCAGTTAAATCTCCGACTTGGAAATCCAAGACAATTTTCTGAATCTGGGGGGAGGAGAATTGTTGGAGGTGGATCTGAGATCCTACTCCAGTCCACGGGAAACAATCGATGCTCAAAGAATTCTAAGTCTTTAACTCGGCAAACCGACTAAAGACATCAGTTATCCGCTACCAACTCAGAAGAATTCCTTCTCGCCAACTCATTAGAAAAAGAGGAATTTGGACGACACGTCATCAGCAAAATAATGGAAATTTTTCGAAAATCTAACAAAGATCTTTTAGATAAGTTTGAATCTAAACAGAAATGTAATATTTTTTATTTCGAATCAGTTGTAGCTTCCTCTATAAATAGAGGCAAAGATCCTTTGTACAGGATTCACTTTTTGGCATTCCAGCACAAGTAATAAGATACAAAGCGGCATCTATTCATTTTGGGAAATCTCCTTACTTTTTGAATTGATCTGAATCCTTATCCATCTTCCATCTTTAAATCTGAGCTTGATTTAGAACAATTGTGCTAAATCTTGCTCGAACATCTATTATATTTTTAAAGATATATATGTTTATTACAATGAATTTCCACTAATTATTAATCCATCTAGAAGCCATTAACATAGAGGTGGATGGATATTTTACAGCAATGAAACTGTTTTTATTATAGATGTCAATATCTATTGTTTAGTCTTTTATTCATAATAAACTATAGAAGCACCGTTGGATTTTATTTTCTTATGTTAATCTGAAAGTGACGCTAACTGTAGAATCGGACATACAAGAAGATCATGTCAAAATCAGTATAATCAGATGATTTTTACTTAACTTTAAAAGTATTTTATAAGTTTCACTAACATGAATTGTATGGTGAGAGATGAAGCTAAGTCAATTTTAGATAAATGATGAAACCTTTTTGGCTTATAAGTCTCAACGACAACTTTCTCTCTTGTCTCTTCTCTTCCCTTTCTCTCTTCTCTCCTTTTTCACTATCTCTTTCTCTTCTTGGAGACATCATTCTCTATAAAACTGTTCTTCGTTCGAATAATCTTCTATTGACAGAACCAAAAAGAATTTTTATTTATAAATCTTCATTCCAATTGTCTGATAATCGAAGCACCCACCTCGAAATCAGAACATCTTCTGCTTTTTGTTGTTATCAAGAGATTTGTGGTCCAAGAAAATCATCCAAAAAGGTCTCTCCTTTTATCTTCCTGGAGAGCTCTCTATAAACTCTCTCATGTTTCCATATCTATTTATTTGAAATCTCCCAGATTTACCATCACCAGAACCTGAGATTCTAGATCGTTTTCATTTATCTCAGGTACGATTCTTTATTATCTTTTGTTTACTCTGTTGTTTATACTTGGTTTATTTCTGAATATTAATTTTATCATAATCGATAGATTCTGTTAAAATAGTTGATCTTCTTACAGTTTCAGAATTTTCAAATGTGTAGGTCACTAGCTATACTAACAACATAATTACTTTATCCACTAACTTGTTTTAATTGAAACTTGATTGTTTATAAAATACCTTTTAATCATTAATCATTAATCCTCAAACTTCAATAGTATTAATAAATTTAGAAGGAGAGAGCGAAAGATAGATAGATCAGTTGCTTTACTTTGAAACAAATTAATTATGACATGATTAAGCAGGAGGAAAATATTCTTTCTGCACTGTAATGAGTACCTTTAAAGCTCACTTATGGAGTTTATGTTTATTTAGTACATAAGCAAGCTTATTATGTCCACATGTACATAACCTTTTGGTCATTAATTAAATATTTAATGTTTCATGTATAATGATTGGACGTGTTATACCTAATGTATAAATAAATCAACACTCTTTAATCTATTACTTGTATAAAAATCATGGAAGAATCACATAAACTCGTTCTTTTTACAATTTTTTTATTATGATTGAATAATATAATAAAACATTGGGAAACATAATACAGATACCATTCTTGTATATACGATAATATTTTTGTTCATGCATTTCTAATTCAAAATCATTCGGCAGTGAATAGAGTGACCATTAATTTTATATATCATTTAAATCATGCCAATTTTCAGAGATATATTAATAATTATTTACATTTTAAAAGTTAGATCACATAGAGGATGATTAACTATACTACTTTTATTCTCTACTATTTTACATACACAAAAGTTAGCATATGAAGAGAAATATGTAAGAAGTCGGGTTGTTTGATTTTGAAAAAGATGACTGTGTGTAGGTGAGTTGGAGCTCATCGACCATGATAAAGACCGAAGCGAGCCATTAAACATTTTGGGCTTTTTTATTTTGGGCTTTGGGTATAAATAACCGTAATACTAATACATGTCGAGAAGAGCAGACCTTCAACGCGGCGGGATAGTTGGGATTGTTGTGGTTGTTACAATTCTTATATCAAGTTTCCCGCCAAATGTAGAATCGACCGTTGAGAAACAAGCTCTGCTTCGCTTCAAAAACGGTCTCGACGACCCTCACGACGTTTTACGTTCTTGGAAACCCTCTGATTCGCCATGCCTGTTTCGAGGAATCACATGCGACCCCATCTCCGGCCAAGTAACCGGTATCTCTCTGGGAAACGCATATCTCTCAGGCACCATTTCTCCGGCGATCTCGGCTCTTACAATGCTCTCTACTCTCTCTCTTCCTTCTAATTTCATCTCTGGGAGAATCCCGTCAGAGATTGTCAACTGCACAAACCTTAAAGTCCTTAACCTCACCGCCAATCGACTCTCCGGGACGATCCCAAATCTTTCTCCTCTCAAAACCTTAGAAATTCTCGACATCTCCGGGAATTTTCTTACCGGAGAGTTTCAGAGCTGGATAGGGAACATGACTCAGCTGGTTTCTCTTGGTCTCGGCAACAATGACTACGATGAAGGTATCATTCCTGAGAGTATTGGAGGTTTGAAGAAATTGACTTGGCTCTTCTTAGCTCGATCCAACTTAAGTGGGCAGATTCCAGAGTCCATCTCTGATCTCAAAGATTTGGACACTTTCGACATTGCAAAGAATGCTATTTCTGGTGAATTTCCAGTGTTGATCACAAAATTGCTAAATCTCACCAAGATCGAGTTGTACAGCAACTTATTCACTGGTCAAATCCCTCCGGAGATCAGAAACTTGACTCGTTTGCGTGAATTAGATGTTTCTTTGAATCAGCTGACTGGTGCTTTGCCTGAAGAAATCGGAGTTTTGAAGGAGCTCAGTGTTTTCCACTGCCATGAAAACAACTTCACCGGAGAATTACCTTCTGGTTTCGGCGAGCTGCCTCACCTCACTTCTCTCTCCATTTATAGAAACAACTTCTCCGGTAAATTTCCCCTTAACGTCGGCCGGTTTTCTCCGCTGGACACGGTTGATATATCTGAGAACGGGTTCACAGGTCCATTTCCAAGATTCTTATGCCAAAACAATAAACTGAGATTCCTGCTCGCCCTGCAGAACGATTTTTCCGGCGAGATTCCAAGATCCTACGCCGATTGCAAATCCCTATTGAGAATAAGGATCAACAAAAATCGTCTAAGTGGTCATATTCCTGAAGGATTTTGGGATCTACCGCTTGCTAAGATGATCGATCTCAGCGAAAACGAATTCACAGGAGAGATTTCTCCTCAGATCCGACTTTCAACGGAATTGAGTCAGCTAATTTTGCAGAATAACAGATTTTCCGGCAAGATTCCGAGGGTAATCGGAAAACTGACGAATATAGAAAGGATATATTTAAGCAACAACAACCTTTTTGGAGAAATTCCTACAGAAGTGGGAGATTTGAAACTGTTATCATCTCTGCATATTGAGAACAATTCATTGACAGGATTCATCCCTATTGGCTTGACAAACTGTGTCAAACTTGTTGACCTGAATCTCTCCAGGAACTTCTTGAGTGGAGAGATTCCCAATAGTTTATCTCAGATGGCTTCTTTAAACTCGCTGGACCTTTCAGGCAATGAGCTAACAGGGGAAATTCCGACGAATCTCGTGAAGTTGAAGCTGAGTTATATCGATTTGTCTGAAAATCAACTTTCAGGAAAAATACCATCGGAACTCTTAGCTGTGGGAGGATCCACTGCGTTCTCACACAACGAGAAGCTCTGTGTAGATAATCAGAACGCTAGAGGGCTGAGCATTTGCAGTGGCTACAAACACATGGAGAGGAACGGTTCACTAGACGGAACACTCTTGTTCTTGGCTCTTGCAATTGTCGTGGTAGTACTTGTGACTGGTTTGTTGGCACTGCGTTACAGAGTCGCAAAGATACGTGAGCTTGACTCAGAAAACGGAGATATCAACAACGCGGATGGGAAATGGAAAATAGCGTCTTTTCATCAAATGGAGCTGGACGCTGAGGAGATTTGCAGATTAGATGAAGATCATGTGATCGGAGCTGGAAGCGCGGGAAAAGTGTATCGTGTCGATCTGAAAAAGGGTGGTGGGACAGTGGCGGTTAAGTGGTTGAAGAGAGGAGGAGGAGAAGAAGTTGATAAAGCAGAGGTCTCTGTTGCGGAAATGGAAATTCTTGGTAAGATCAGACATAGAAACGTGTTGAAGCTGTACGCTTGTCTCGTTGGAAGAGGTTCTAGCTATTTGGTGTTTGAGTTCATGGAAAATGGGAACTTGTATCAAGCTCTTCGCCAGAATATTAAAGGCGGATTACCGGAATTGGATTGGCACAAGAGGTACTGTTTGTTCTCTAATTGATTACAAACAATTCAGATGGTTTTAAGATTGGATTCAAGGTTACAGTAAAATATTCTAACCCTGTTGGTCTCTTTGTCAACAAACAGATACAAAATCGCAGTGGGAACTGCTAAAGGAATAGCGTATTTGCATCATGATTGTTGTCCTCCTATCATTCACAGAGATATTAAGTCGAGCAACATTTTGCTTGACAGAGAATATGAGTCCAAAATTGCAGACTTTGGAGTTGCAAAAGTTGCAGACAAGGGATATGAATGGAGCTGTGTTGCTGGGACTCATGGCTATATGGCTCCTGGTGAGTTTTTCAACTCAACCATCAATTTTGGGTTTTAAACTGGTCAGATACAACTTTAGCACATATGATGAAAACTGGAACTGATTTTTCTTATTGTTGCAGAGCTGGCTTACTCCTTCAAGGCCACAGAGAAGAGTGACGTATACAGTTTCGGCGTGGTTCTTCTAGAGCTAGTTACAGGACTTCGGCCAATGGAAGACGAGTTCGGAGATGGCAAAGACATCGTTGACTACGTCTATTCTCAGATTCAACAAGATCGTAGGAACCTTAAAAACGTCTTGGACAAGCACGTTTGGTCTTCTTATGTAGAAGAAAGTATGATTAGAGTTCTAAAGATGGGTCTTCTCTGCACTACAAAGCTCCCGAATCTCAGACCGAGCATGAGAGAGGTCGTGAGAAAGCTTGACGACGCTGATCCCTGCGTCTCCAATTCTATAGACAGAACCGGAAAGATTACCATATAGGTTAAGTTAATGAGTATATAAACGGGTTAAGCTTATTTACTCGTTTTGGTTAAGAGTCTTAAGACTAGAAGTCACCAATGCATCAATTATGTTCAAAACTCTAGTTGTATACGAGAGAGTAATTTTTGTTTATTTAAAAATATTGCAGTGAAATATAAGAAAGAGACTTGCATTAATTTCTTCAGTATAGTTGCCGTTATATTCCTTTTCTTGTCACAGAAAATGCAATCTCATCAGTTGACGAATTCTATTCCGGTGGGAGGAAGTCCTTCATGCAACTGAAGGGCGACGTCTCCAGTAATCTACAGTTTACAAATATACGAGTTTAGAATCAGGTTCTTTAATAAAATGCAGAAAAAGAGTGATTTTCCTCGGATTCTTTACCTTGGCCATGGACCTATATGAATATTCAGTAACTCCAGCGACATGAGGGGTTATAATAACGTTTTTGAACTTCAAAATGGGATCGTTTGGATCAAACGGCTCAAACCATGCTACGTCAGTGCCTAGGCCTCCGAGATGACCCGACTCCAAATTCTGGTAAGCTGCTTCATAGCTAATCAGACCCCCTCGGGCAATGTTTACAAGAAGAGCACCCTGAAACAAGATATATCATCCGTCATTCACTAATCACAATCCAGTCCAACTCAGTGTTTTAATTTATGTAGAAATAGCCCCATGTAGTCACCTTTTTCATTGCAGATATGAACTTCTTGTTCACAATTTCGGCCTGAAAGTTGAAACTATAAGTTGCACAGACCAAGGTATATAGTCATTGTAAATAGTCATGTTACATAGCAACCACCAAGCCCAACTCTTGCATATATCTTCATGTGCTTAACCTGTTTATGACAAAGGAGAAATGGAGACATTACCGTTTCTCTGTTCAGCCTCAAACAGACAACGACTATATCAGCTTTTCCAGCGAATGCGTAAATGTCTTCATGGCTACCTTTCTCATCAACTAGACTGACTGAAATTACAAGTTAACAAATTACTAGACCTCAAGATGTGTTTGTCAAGGAAAACAGAGAATGAACAGAGAGCCCATACAGTCTGAGTCACTGATCGAAGCAGGCCAGCTTCTTTTCGTGGCTAGTACTGTGGTACCAAATGGCCCCAATCGTTTAGCCAATTCTATTCCAATATTCCCATATCCCAAGATAAATACCTATAAGGCAAAATGAAAGAAAGAAGAAAACCAATTTTAAGGGATACAAGCCAAAGATATCAAATGCACATTTCAGATCACAATAAGACTTACAGTTTTACCAAGAAGCGTGTCACCGGTTGGTTCTCCAAGTAGTCTGCTTCTCAGAGATGTTTGCAATTCATTCTGCAATAAAATAACATGTCGTGCGTATTGATTTCAACTTAGAAACAATATCAGAACTAGCACTAGGGAGATTAAGGATATACTAATGGGACTATACAGGGGCAAACCAAATAATAAGCCACCTGTTTCTTAAGAAGGCCCAACATTAGATATATAGCCATTTCAGAACAAGAAGCTGCGTTTCCCGTACCCTCACTGGGAATTCTAGCGACCTTGATCCCATGTTTAGTAGCAGCGTCAATATCAACACCTTCACAGGTTAAAAACTACATGAAAAGAGTTATATAAAACTCAGCTAAGATGAGTCAATCTATGAGATACAACACTCTTATGCTCAAGTATCAAAGCACCCAAAAAAAAGAGAAAAATGACAAGTACCTTCGAGACCAACACCGTACTGGATAATAAGCTTCAACTTGCTCGCGCGAAATATAACATTTGAGTCCAATTTCATTGACTTAACGACACACATATGATAGTTCTTTATAACCTCAGGAACATCAAGTAGAGGGACAGCATCTACCTATATGAAAATTGAACAATAACAATCTCAAAAGTAATTTTAACTTCAATAATACTAGGAGAAACTGGTCACACGTACACCAAAGGATCACACTTGGAATACTACACACGGTTCTGCAAAAATTTAATTTTTCATACATTCTGAACAAATCTCAGACACTAGCACTTACACAGATGAGATAGCTTTTACCTGAATACAAGGGTAAGGTTGCAAGTATTCTTTGGTGAAATTGTTGGAATCAGGAAAGTGAGGACCGCAAAACAGGACACGAGTTACTTGCTTGTCATTTTTCTCAACCATTCTCTCAGGCTTAACCAGCTTACTTTGTCTAATCAATCACCCAAAAAAATCCAGGTGACTTTCGACTCAGACACACAGTTGAGAAGACAGGTTACGAGGGATATATAGATCTACGAATTCGTTGATTGAAATTCATAGTTCAAGCTGCAAAAGAATCTAGAACAGAGGATGATTTTGTGATTCACCTGGAGAGAGAGCGAGCCTGAAAAGAGTAGAAGAGTGAAGCGACGCTTGATTTTCTGTTTCGAAATGTTTCCTTGGCGATGATTTTGTACATAATTGTCGTCATCAAGTGAATACATTTGGTCATTTTTGCAGCCGTTGGTACATTTACCTTGATTCCAACTTTGTATAATTGCATATATTTCCCATATAAATACTTTATTATAATGTATCCCCAAACTATATAGATATCATGTTAAACCCAATTTCGATTGTTCTGTAGTTAAAGTTGAAACTGAAAGAATGCGAAATAAAAAAAGCCAAATTATGTACAAAAACTTTCTCCATAACCAAACTACACAATTTGGTCTACGCATGACTAGCATCGCCGGAACGAAGGTGATCCGACGAACGTTCACCGACGTTGTTGTTCTTTCCAAGAAACAACCGATCGAACGGTGATCTCATAGCTTGAAGCAAACCATTAGGTGAACTAGCACGCACCTGATCATTACTGCCACCTGGAGCTGACCTGTTGATCGATTCTGTCCGGAACGGAGGAGTTATGGAGAATGGCCTACGATCGAGCCGGCCATCTTGGTCGAACCGTTCATAGTAGAAATAGTTTTTCTCCGTCCCTAAGCTTCCGGTTCTGTAACCTCTAGCCGAACTCATCACCTGAGGTAAAGCCCCGTGGCCTTTGGAAATGCTGGGATTCACGAGCTTATCGTGAATGTCTTGCGGTAATCGGAGCGTGAACCGGTCGAGATTCTCGGGATGTTGACCGGTCCAATCAGAATTGGTGAATATACCGGCTAAAGTCCATCCGGTAGACATTGACCTACGTGGCATGCTCTGATTACAAGTCAACGCCACTGAGTCAATAAGCCTCGCGTCCGGAGAACCCAACGCCGTAATCCGATCACGGGTCGGGTCTGACCTGGGAGGGTCTTCGGCTAAACCGGGTATCTGGATTACGGATTCACCCGGTACGGGCACGAGATCGGCGCGACAGAGAGGACACGTGGCGTGAGATCGGAGCCAAGCATCAATGCAACCAGGATGGAAGACGTGGCAACATTTAGGAACTAAACGCAGCGTTTCGTCGTCCTCGAACTCGTTTAAGCAAACTGGACACTCAAGCGCTTCTTTGCCGATCCGTAGAGTCTTCACAGTTGAGTACCGGAAAGTCGGAAAAGTCTCAATGACCGACGTGTCAAGTCCACGCGCAGTTTGCCGGTTCATGGCAAGCCAGTTTCCCGTCTCGACAGAATTTCCATAGTCCATCCCCATGACTCGCTCGAGACACTTTCGGATGTAAACGGAGAAAAACCCAAGAACGAAGAAAACGCTGACGAGGACGATCATGAGTATAGCCATGGTTGGATCAAACCGAGAGTTATCTCCAGGAACGTCTGAACCGCCGTGAGTGGCTTGACCCGCAACGATGTGAAAGCCACCTTGGCTACAGAAGAGTAGCAGAGAGATGAGCAGCGGTTGGATTGAACCATGATAACGACCACCGATGATTGAACGGATGAGATTAATTATAACTATGAGGTTCATGAGGACCAAACGACCAAACTCTCGCCGGTTTGGCTCTTCGGTCCATGCAACGGTCCTATAAGTTTTATGGAAAAAAAAAACAAAAACCTCCCCTATTTTTTGGAGACACAATGGTATGAAGATCGCAGGAGATGATATGAATGATCAAAATTTGATGGATTCACTGTGAGTTTAGGCAGCTCAAAGGCTACAAAGGATTTGTCGTTTGGCAGTTTGAAGTTTTAATTTTGAGACTATTTAATAGATGTTGCATCATAACTAATGAATATGGTTTTTTTTTTTTTATGGACAGCGTAACTAATGAATATTTTAGATATAATTTTAAAAAGAATATTTGGTATGATTGTGATGTTTAAATCAAGAAGTTGGGATGTGTCTATCAATGAAGCAAACGGTTAGTGTAAATGTCGACAAGATCTCTTAATGTTCTGGTTCGGTAATTGTGCAAGTCCTTTCTGATCCAAATTACCTCTGGTCTCTCTTTTTTTCACATGTAAAACAGAATAAACGAACAAAATGAATGAGTACACATTTACTCTAGGTCAGTAGTCCGTCAACTTCGATACATAGATTTAATTTCTCTCTATATATCTAATTAAATATTTTTACAAAGATTTTGCACTATGGGTTTATAAAGCATGAAAGTTTCACGTTGACTAAAAAACTAAATTAGAATAAGTGAAAGTGATCACAAAGTTGTATATGCATCGTGCTTCATACAAAATTGTATATGGATGAGTGTCGTCATCACGTCGTTTTCCAATAATAGGTTCTGTAAATTATATACGAAATAAGTCTATAGGTTATATCCATGCTCATCTGATCATTTTTCTAACGGGATAATGATTGGATTTTGAGATGTAATGACTTTGACGACGGCCTTAAATAATTATATATATTCTAAGAATTAACTGAAGATAATTTAATGATCAAAATGATGGATATAGTTTATGAATGTTTATCAGATACCTTAATTATGTACATAAACACCGCCCAAGTTCGTTTCTTATATTTTTAACGAAGTTGTATAGCTTTTTTTTTTTTTTTCTCTGCACGAAGTTGTATAGCTAATTTCAATAATAATCTTAGCATTATAATATGTTAAAGTATTATTAGTGAATGTCAAAGTATATATATTAGTGATGCGTAGAAAAAGAGAACAAAGCTATAACCCATCTGGGTAAGATAAAAGGCCCATTTACTTCTACGCTAATGGATCAGTGTAGGCCTATTGTTTAAACATGAAAGTACCACTGCAAAATATAATGGAAGAAGTGTCCCTATCATTTGATTTGCTTAAGCCTTTTGGGAGACAAAAGCCGGAAAAATAAGATTTAGTAGCAAAAGAATGTGCTAGTTTTTGTCATTTAACATTTTTTTTTGGGATGAAATGAAAAAAAAGTGACAATGGAAAATTTAGGTCACGTCTCATAAAAAAATAACCTAACAACGAACAAAGAATTAATGACAATTAAACTCAAACCACCTTCTTTGAAGGCATTTTAGGCTAGAGGCCAAGTGTAGTTAAGAGAAATTACCCTATTTCAAACCACTTTATCAATGAGATCAGAGAGATTCAAAAAAAAGAGTAGTAGGATTACCATAAATGCAGGCCTTCCTTTCTCTCCATGTGTAGTAAATCAAAGCTTGAAGAGCTATTTTTGCCAAAACTTGATCCAAAAATCCAAGAGAAGAAATGGTGTTGATTGTATCAAACCAATCTGGAGAGACTGAACCATCAAGAAGACCAGAGCAAAGATCAAACCACACAGAAAAACTGTACGGACATGCGAAGAAGAGATGATCACGTGATTCATCTCTTTCTCTACAAAAATCACAGCTCTGCTCAAATCTCAAAGCCTCATACGAACTTCTGTAGATAATCTATTCTTAAAGGTTAACCAAGAGATAAAGGAGAAACGACGGACAGCTTGAGAAAACCATACTAATTTTTACCAGGAAACATGAATCTGAAAAACACGAAGCAGATTCCAAGTACAAGTAGAAGAGAAAAAAGGTTTAAACTCATCAGCCGAGTGTCTTCAAAGAAGAACATCTCTACCAGCAAATGGAGAAGGAGCCAATTCAGCATTTAGAGCAGATAAGATGGAGTAGTATCGACGAGCACCAGAAGAGTTAAACAACCAGCCAAGAGGAGAATAAGCATCAGATACCTTCGCAGTTTTTGGAATACCAAAATATCTGGTGCTAATATCACCAATTTGATTGTGAAGATTGTCCAAAAAACTCCAGTTGTCATTTAATTTTACTTCTTTATTTTATAATGAAACTGAAATATCTATAACACTATATTTGTGAAGAACTACAAAACTTCATCATTCGCCAGAACTTACTTATTGCGTTGGATATATCAGAGATGTGTATTTGCACTTTTAAATTCTAGGATCATGTTTTGTATTAAAATATGATTATTATATCCAGATTTTGGTAAACAATTAATACATATGTGATTTTTATTTCTAATTACGTGACATTAAGAAAAAAAAACTTTTTTGGGTATTATTGATCTTAAGAGTACCGTATAATATCTAACCTGATTTGAGAAAAAAAGATAAATAAATATGAATAACTGAATATTATAATTTTATTAATCCTTATTATAATATATATAACATAATTCAATTTAAAATCACTAGTTTCACTTGACAAAAGTACTTGAGGAACCACATCAAATAGTTTTTTTTTTTTTGTAAAAGAACCACATCAAATAGTTAGCAAGATACATATCTTGTTTCCTAATTTACCTCCAATAGGTTTTATATTTATTGAAAACATTTCACCCACCTATTTGTCTAATTAAGACACAGACGAAGAGATTTGAACCCATTAAATATTTTCTTACTGTTACACTCAATTTATATAATAGAAATACAGAACTATGATCTGCTGTCAAGCTAAGGAAACCTAAACCCTACAAATGTAATTGTTATAGTTACATATGTATAAATTTTAAGGAAAATACATAAGAATGAATTAAGAATGACTTTCAGTCGTTTTACAGCTAGCTAAACATTCAAACTATAACTATGTAATTCATAACTTTCTATATTTAATATTTGATGGCCTCGACCAAGATGAAGATTAGTCCGCTATCATATCATTGGTCTCCTTGAGTTTATAATAATAGCATGTGATGAGATCAGGTTATCCGTTCGTTTGAGCCCCAAAATACGAACTAACTTTTTTTTTTGTATATTGACATATAAAACTTCAACCACATACACTAACATTGTTAGGTTTGTCGATTTAATTATCCACAAATAAAAATAACACTAGCTAATATATACTATTTGGTACTTCATATTTTTATATTAATATGCGCACACACAAGAACTCATAGTAATTGATCATTAATATATGTAATATTAGCTTTTATTATAAATATGACAAATGACAAATATTATAAAATTTGACAAGTGTTAGATTGATTCATCAACACTTGTTGAGTCAATGGACAAGTGTTCCTTATCTTGTTACACATGTCATAGTTTGAACCCTATTCTAAAACTTATATAAGTAGCACCATAGCTCCACATAAATCATAAGTTCTAGAGATTTGATTCTTGTACTCTCTCTCTCATATATCTCTCTCACTCTTTATATNTTTTTATTTCTCCAATTTCATAATATTAAATACAATATATATATATATACATAATTATAATATAACAAATTGCAAAATATATAGATAATAATATTATGACAGTATATAAATAATTATATCATAACACGTTATCAGCACGATAAGCCCTGTACC
>OVBA01003659.1:0-26867 GCA_900406435.1 Lepidium aucheri | reverse complement strand
CTCATAAAATCACAAACTCGATTTCTATGAGTATTTATAGAGAACTTGCTCTATTAAATTATCTAAAACTCTAATCTTATCGTTATAGATTCATCATTATTCTAATCTAATTAGGAACTTCTTTGAGCATATCTTATCTCTAAACTTTCTTTTTTAGAGATATCTTCCTTCAGCTTATCTTATCTCTAAATTTCCTTTTTTAAAGATGTCTTAAGCTCCAAGCTATTGAAGATTATCCAACAAATCTTCCAAAGCAACTTCATGTGTGTTAAACAATGTTTTTTTGTCAACAATGGGGCACAACTGGTCGGCCCATTAGCCAAGTTCCTGTATAATGCAGACGGCGGGACTCGATCTCTGGATGTGCAAATGCGCCTGCCTTTTGTGGACTCACCGTCTACCACTAGATTAAAGGTCACTTACAAAGAATGTTTTCATCTAGTATTTTTTTATGTTTCAAAAAATTTTATATTTAATTCTTCATATTGATAGCTGACTTGCTAATTTCCAAAAAAGAATAAAAATCGGAATTAGATCCATAGATGAACGACCTCAGTTGGTTCATATATCGACAATAATACGAATGGATTGCTTCTTATTTGAGGCCTATACTTCAAAAGAGAGCCCATTAACGTAAAAAATGTTACTACTTCTTTAAAATGTTACAACTTCTCAATATTATACCAAGTAGTTGAAGATTTGAGGGAGGACAACCTATTTCTACCATAAAGGTTGGATATAACAACTGATTCATCTATTCTTCAGGTCTCTGTGTAATTGCACTTATAGTTGTATAACAAAGTCTAATTGTACCTTAACTATACTAATCACAATCTAATTGTTCCTCGGCATTGATTATATTGGTTAATTGATTCAGATCAATTAAAACCGGACCGAATCGATATATTGGACCCGTTTTTATGACATGAATGTGTATATGACCCAAAATCATACATTCGAAAGACCCCAACTTGCTTATCGCTCAAACCTAAAAAAATTCTAAAAAAAATTTCTCCCTGAATCGATATGAATTATCTTTCTGGCAACTCGAGTGGTTCATCAAATGTCTTGTCTGGAAGAAATAGCATTGGTGTTTCTGAAGATGACGATTGCACGACTTATGTGGGCCCCTGTCAAGGGAGGTAACGAGCAAGGTGGTGCTCGAATCTTTGGTCCATCTCAAAAGTATTCGTCTCGCGATGTCGCTTCTCACACAACCTTAAAGCCAAGGTAAGATTAGGAAACTGGTTTTCTTCCTGGATTCGACAGGAATCCGAATTACTTGTAAATTCAACAGAAATTTGTCTTCGATTGATGAAATTCTTCAGATAGTTAGGGTTTATTTCAATAGAGTGCGAGAGATTTCGTCATCGGGGTTTTTTTTTTGAAGAAAAAGTCCTATATCCTTTTTGTCTTTGGGTTTCTGTGTGATCGGTAGTGTCCTTATAGTTTTGAGTATCAATTGTAATAGTTTATTCCTCTGTGTAGGTGATTTGATCTTTCTAAGACCTATTTGTGTTTGACATTTGAAATTCAAATTGCGTTCATATGCCTCATTTATTGGATATATATCATAACGTACTCTGCTTGGGCAAGAAGGAAGGACAACACACTCAAGAGGAACTACAGAAGATAAACCTTTGTGATGAGTTAGAATAACGTGAAAAGAGATATTTCTCATCCAAAAACAAATCTTACAGGGGTAACTAAGATTAATTGATTAAATTCTAATCTTTTTCACAATGATTTTTCTTAGCCCCTACCTTTTTCTGAGTGCATCTGGACTAATGATGTATTGTTTTGTTATTAGATGATAGAGATCGCAGAAGAGGAAATCTTTCTGAAAATTGATAGTTTGCTCTTTTCGTAAGTCGGGTTTTAAATTGGTTTAACATCGTTTCAGTATTGGGTTAGTTCTGTAACTCAAAATTTGGTTAACCCTTAACCCGTGATTAATGAAATTAGACCGAGTATGTTTAATTAAGGTTCAATTAGATTGTGATTAGTATAGTTCAGGTGCAATTAGACTTTGTTATACAACTATGAGTGCATTAAACTGAGATCTGAAGAATAGGTGGACCAGTTGTTATTTCCAAACTTCGGGATAGAAATAGGTCGTGAAGGTTTCATGGCCAAAGGTAAAGATGTTCGAGTAACAATTATTTTGGAATGTACCAGTTGTGATTCTTTTATTAACTGATTTATGTATCGGATTCCATTCGCCGATCGAGTTTTTTTCTTTCAAATTTTATTATATATTATTTTTGATCCAAGATTTGAAATGGAAAGTGTGAAGAAACTATGAGGATTCTAGGGAAAGTGTGAAGAAAAAGGAAGTTAAAAATTCATATTCAAATATAACAAAATGGTATATATATGAGATTATTCAGCAAGATTATTCATTATAATGGGGTGTACTATTAGCAACCTCTAAATACGAGTCATACTCAAATTCAATATAACATGTATGATCATCGGTTGAGTTCTAAAGAAAAAGATAGATGTAATTACAAGATTATTATTGTAATACGATGTAGTTCATAGAAGGCATATTGTTTGCATATACATATTTCAAAGTTCATATAGTTCATAGAATGGACTCATAAATTATCTGCATTTACAACTTTCAAAGTTCATATAGTTCGTAGAATGGACTCATAAATTATGGGAGAGAATTGCAATAATAACCTAAAATTGATTTCAAATGCAAAAACTAAACTCTTTTGATTTTATTGCAAAACTAATTCACATGGATAGTGAATTTATTATTTTTCTCTTATTACCAAATATAAAAACTAATGTTAGTTACGTATATACCCTTCTGGGTAAATCACAGACTTCTTTTGAAGTCTACTTTAAATGTAAATTTCATGTGAAGTTTACTTTCAAAGCAGACATAATGTGAAGTCTATACTATTCAGACTTCTAAAGTCTGCTCCTTAATTATATTTATTTTTAAAAATTAAAAATATAAATAATTGTTATATGACTAAACTTTTGGTTACATAACCTTAACCTAAACAATTATGAAGTATAAAAAATAAAATATCACAAAAACTTGGTGAAATAAAACCAACAAAGATCAAACCACATAGTTCACAAACAAACTATGAGTTTAGGATTTAGGTTTTTAACAGGATATGTTGGTAATCATGTGGATTTGTAATTTGAGATTTTTGAAATATAAAATTTAAATAACAGAGTTAAAGTTTGAGTAGATTAAGAATAATTAATTTTTGATATAAGTTTTTATTTTGATATTCGCATATTAAATAGAATTTATTCGATTTGTGTTTTAGGATTTAAGGTTTAGGGTATAGAGTATATTTTACATTGAAGTCTACTTTAGGTGCAGATTTCAAGTAAAGTCTACTTTCAAAACAGACATCACGTGAAGTCTGTACGTTGGAGATTTGATGTGAAGTCTACTCCTTAACTATGAAAGTAGACACATTAACTATTGTTTAAAAATTAAAAAAATAAATAATTATTATATGATTAAACTTTTGGTTACATAAGCTTAAGATAAACAATTATGAAATATAAAAAATAAAATATCACAAAAACTTGGTAAAATAAGACCAACAAAGATCAAAAACTTAGGGTTTAGGGTTGAGGGTATAGAGTAGACTTCACGGGAAGTCTACATCCAAAATAGACATCATGTGAAGTCTACTTCCAAAGTAGACATCTTGTGAAGTCTACTATAAAATTAAACCAATTGGTTTAAACTTTTTCAACATAATTATAAAATGCGATTTTTACTAGTAGAAGAGAAAACATAGCCACTTTCACTCCTCTCATCGTGACTTTCCTCTTCTCTCTCTGCATTTGTGGTGGTGGCTCTCACCTTCATCTCTCACGGCGGCGGCCATCAACATTTTCTTCTCCGGTGAATCTCTCCTCAAATCTCCATTTTTGTTGCTTCTAATCTCCATCTTCTTGGAGTGTCTTCTTCTCACTTTTTTCAGTTTTTGTAGGTTTTTCCAGTGACTCTTTGGCCATCGTCTTCTAGATCTGAGCAACAAACTTCTAGATCTGAGCAACAACCTTCTAGATCTGAGCAACAATCTTCTAGATGTGAGCAAAAATCTTCTAGATTTGACCAATAATTTTCCAAATCTGACCAACAATCATCCAGATCTGAAGGTTTATCTTTCTAAATTCGTGATCATTATTGTTTTTTGAGAGTTTTATTGATTTTCTCTTTGTTTATAGATTTTTTTATTTTCTGTTGCAAGTTTTTTCTTATTTTCTGTTGCAGGTTTTCACGTGAAATCTGCTTGTGAGTCTACTTTTCACGTGAAGTCTGCCTATGAAGTATACTTTTCACGTAAATTCTGCTTGTGTACTCTACTTTTCACGTGAAGTCTTCTTGTGAAGTCTACTTTTCATGTGGAGTTTTCTTGTTAAGTCTACTTTTCATGTGAAGCCTACTTTGTTTTTATTTACAGATCTCGATCTTTTCAGGTGCCTTCTTTTCATTTTTTTTAATTTTATGCAGGTTTTTCTGGTAACTCTTTGGCCATGATCTTCTCCAACCGCCGGTGACGATGTACTCTAAGTATCATACAAATAATCTTCTAGATCCGAATAACAGTCTTCAAGATCTGACCAATAAACTTCTAAATCTGACCAATAATAATCCAGATCTGACGGTTTACCATTCTTAACTCGTGATTGTTATTGTGTTTTGAGAGTTTTATTGATTTTCTCTTTCTTTGCAGATTTTCTCTTTCTTTGCAAATTTTCTCTTATTTTTGTTGCAGGTTTTAGTGGAAAGTTCATGTGAAGTCTATGAGAGTCGTAGACTTCTGTTGAAGTCTACCTCTGAAATCTACTTTTTCATGTGAAGTCTGCTTGTGAATTTTACTTATCACCTTAAGTCTACTCTATTTTTTTTTACAGATCTCAGTGGAAAGTTCATCTTTGTTTTTAGAACTTTTTGTTTTGAGGTCAGTTAATGATATTATTTGCTATGTTATTTTGCTTTAGATTTTAGCTTTGTTTGGTTTTGTTTCAGTTTTTTTTCTTATTTTCTGTTGCAAGTTTTACTCGAAAGTTCATGTGAAATATGTGAGAGGCGTAGACTTTTGTTGAAGTCTGCCTCTAAAGTCTACTTATCACATGAAATCTGTTTGTGAAGTCTACTTCTCACATGAAGTCTACTATTTTTTGTGATTAAAGAAAAACGTGCAAACTTCTAGAGAAGTCCACTCTTGTAATCCAAAAATTTGATCAATTGCAAAATTCACTTATGCGTTTTTTTAATTGTTATCATTTTTGCTGTCTGGCATAGATAGCTAGTGCTCTCTTTTATATAAATCAAATGCTAACTATTTCTATAGGAAATCTATTTTTTATATATTATATCTTTGTAATATACTTCACTAATATTGATTGTTAGTTTATTTATGAGTCCTAAAGATCACTCAAAAAGAAGATAAAATAAACAACACAAAGAACTAGTTCTTAGATGGTAGAGCAAGAGACATTAAATGACAAGCTAAACTATCTTGAGGATTTTGCCATGTTGAGAATCATCAAACTGACTTAGGAAAATATTGAAATAGAATTTCAAAATCTCAAGGATTCTTTTGAAGTCTTCTCAATATATAAGTAGACTTCAAATGAAGTATACTCAGTATTTAAGTAGACTTCACTGAAGTCTACTCAGTATGTAAGAGTATTTGAGTAGCCTTCTGATGAAGTCTCCTCACATTCAGTATATAAGTCTAGTGACGTTAAGTCTACTAACGTGAAGTATACTCAGTATATAAGTAGACAAGTATACTTAGTATTTACTCATATTATGTGAAGTCCGCGTATGTGAAGTCTACTCACATTTTGTGAAATCTGCATCACTAAATAGCAGAACTGTGTCATTACAAGAGTGACTAAGGTAATGCAACTTAGGCAACGGATTGTGTCATTACAAGAGTAAATATTTTACAGTACATAGCCTTGAAAAGCATAATAAATAAAACACAACAACATATCTTGTCACACTACTCTTCGATCATGGTTCGATCATAATTCATTATCCACAAACAACAGCTAACTAAACCATTACCTGAAAATAAACTTATATAAACCAAATTAATAACAAATAAAAAGTTAGACATATAGTTTATTAATCAAACAAATGAGAACCTCCAAGGGTTTCCTCTCTTTATTCAATAGAACATCAACCAACCATCGAGGTTCCGCCAAAGACGGATCAAGGTAGCTTGCATGTTAAGCTGATAGGCGAAAGGGCAAAGCTACTCAAAGCCATATGAATTCTACTATATAACTAGCAGACTTCACCAGTATACTTTGTTAACTTCATCTGAAGTCTACTTAGAATGAGCTAATTACCTATATTATTCCTAAAATTTACGCAGACTTAAATATAATCTATAACCAAATAAGGCTCGTATGGAAGCAATAAAAGTATTAAACAAACATAAGAAAAATACCAAAAAACACGGTTTAAATGCATTTTTACAAAATCGACGAAGTAGATTTCTCTTGAAGTCTAAATATGAACTCTGCGTTGAAAAAATAGACTTCTCTTGAAGTCTCCTCTAAGAAAAGGCAGACTGCAAATAAAGTCTACTTTAGTACGAGTAGACTTCTTTAGGTTATTTTTGCAATTTACCAAATGTTGACTTTTTGGAGTAGACTTCAAAATGAAGTATACTAAAAACGGGGTTTGTTTTGCAATTGACCAAATGTTGACTTTTGGAGTAGACTTCAAAATGTAGTAGACTTCTAAGAAAGTCTACTTAAATTCCCAAGAAAAGTACTTATCTTAGCAGACTTCCCTTGAAGTCTACTCTGAAGTTGACTAAATATGACTTTTATTATAAAGTCTGGTCAAGAATTCTACTATGAAAGTAGACTTCAAGTGAAGTCTACTCGAAAAGTAGCGTAGACCTCTTGAAGTCTACTTTATATTAATAAATAATGAACATTTTCATTTTGAAAAGTAGACTTCATGTGAAGTCTGTGAGAGTAGTAGACTTCTCTTGAAGTCTACTTCTGAACTCTACTTATCTCGTGAAGTTTACTAAGCGAAGTCTACCTAAATCATGTGAAGTCTATTGAAAAAGTAAAATTGCTGGTCAATTGCAAAACTAACCCGAATTTAAGTAGACTTCTCTAGAAGTCTGCAATTTTTTTGTCATCAAAGAAAAACGTGCAGACTTCTAGAGAAGTTTACTCTTGTAACCCAAAAATTTGGTTAATTGCAAAATTCATTTCTGCGTTGACAAGCAGACTTCAAGAGAAGTATACTTTTGTCAATAGACTTCACCTAAAGTCTACTCTCTGTAAATTTTCAAAAAATTTCAAGAACTTAGCTAGATTTAAGTTAAGATCATGTTTACCTTTTTGAATGGCTAGAATATAGAAATAAGCTTTAAATCGTTACTCTTGGCTCCAAATAGCACCAAAAATAAAAGATTAAAAATTTCAAGAACTTGAAAACAAAAATTAGTAAGTTTTTTGGATATAATTGAAGACCGAATGAGAGATTCTTATGTTAGAATTGGTGAATAAGCATAATGAGGTGAAAATTGGTTGGTGATAGTGCATTTAGAGCTTTAATTTAGGTTGGTAATGATGAATGAAAAAATTGTGGAAGATGGCAATTTTGTAAATATTGAGATTTGAGACTTGTTTTAGACTTTTTCATTGTGAAAAAAAAAATTGATGGCAAAATCAAAATTATGAGAAAAATAAGGGTAAAATTAGAAGAAAAAAATGTTACAAAAAAGGGGATTGGTTTTGCAATTGATCCAAGTCAATAAGTCAAATTTACAACTATCCCTAAATTATGTGCATATACAAATTTTAAACATATTAAAAAGAATTTTTTAAGAAGTTCGTAAAAAAAATAGAGATATTTAATAATGAAATAAGATAACTTTTATCTGAGAGTATACCATATATCAGCAGAAATTTCAATAACCTCATGATTGTCGAAATTTTACAATAGCAAAACAACGGCCACACGATGGCTTTGAATCATGATATGTCGTCGATATTTCGTCAGAAACTTTTGATGATTTATCGCAGTCAGAAATATTCCTAACAGTTTTTTTATTATGATTTAGCGACTGCGACATCCGATCAAAAATTCGTCTAAATAACCTTCCTCAAACGGGTTTCTGATAATTATATCCATCAGAACCGAGATTTTTTTTGTAGTTTAAAGTAGCACACATGCTACCAATATATAATCAAAAGGACAAAAATACATATTATTACAGTTTATTGTTACGCTTTAACAACCAATACACTTTTGTTGAACTAGAGATGCGTCCCATAATGAAGTAACTAAAATTTACTTTTTTAATAAATTTTGTTAGATAATCAAGGCTTAATGATCAATTCATAGTTTATACACTTGGTCATACCTGTACCCTTGTGGGTAGACTGATTTGTATATATACGCAACTTTTGTTATTCTCGGGAGTGCTATGTGTAATGAGTGGCGCAGAAAATACATAGCCTTTTTGGGCTTTAATGTATTAAAATGTGTTATAAAGAAATCAAGATTGTTTTAAATTGCAAGTGAATATTAATTTGGCTTTAACAAAAGCATATAAATTCGGCTTTTAGAAAAGAATCGTAATCATTAATTAAGCCACTTGAAGATCAAGAAAAGCAAAATATAACTAATGATCTAATTAGTGTCTACAACCCTATAACAAAGGATCCAATTCTCTTACCCAATGAGAGGCAGAGATAATCCAAGATGGCTCATGATTTATAGCCCATGATTTTTCTCCCAATTTTATATATTACAATATTCCTATCAAGTGAAGGTTTAAAACATTTGGAAAAAAATGTTTCATTTACTATATACTCCATCAGTTTCATATTAGTTATCATTCTGTACTTTTTTCGTGTTTTAATTACTTATTATTTTCTTTCTTTTTAATGTAACTTTTGTATAAAAAATCAAATATAACCTACTATTAATTCTATATAGTTACAATAATAGATGATGTAATTAAGACTGTAAGTTAATGTCATTTGTTAGTTAATATGGTCAATTTACAAAAAAAAATTAATCTACGTAAAACAATCTAGATCGACAAGTAAAATGAAACAAAGAAAGTATAAAATTACTTTTTTGTCATGATCAAGAGAATACAATCTATAAGTTAATTTATTATGCTATATATGATTATCTTAAATCAAACTTTGATGTTGTCAAAGTAAAAGTAAAGAAAGATATCGTACGATAAGTTTTTCCACAACCAGATAATCTTGTCTTTACCATTTTTCACTTATAAAACATTGTGAAATCAAAATCTATGGACCAAAAGTGATTGAAAATAAGACGAATAAAAACGAAAAATTGTAATTGGAAGAGAGAAAACGACGAGTGTCAATTTGCATTATACAGTAAGTTTAGAAATAGATATGTTCACTCACAAGCATCTGTTCTTTGAAAGATATTACCTAAATATTGATAATGCAATTTAAGAACTTATATGTACTAGCTAAGTTAGTGAATATTGTAAGAAAGAATATATTTCTGTGACCACATAATTACTTTTCATTTTTATTTCCACATGTCTTCAACATAAATCCTTTGGTACCAATCATATTGTTCTCTCGACTAATCATATTTATAATGAAGGAAGTGAAGAATCGATGCAGAAGAATATCGAAGATTTAAAGAAAGCAACTTGCACTTATTTTGGACTAATGAACATTTTATTTATTGGATATCCAAATCCTGAAATGTATATCTTTTTTGTTCCTGAAAACTTTTTGCACTTTCATGATTTATATTTAACCATTTACGTAAATTATATACGATTGCATATTATTCCCAAATATAGCATTTTTTATGAACCATCGCTAACTCATAATGTAACTTATCGAATTGGAACATAATGCATCATTTGTTTTTTCCTTTCTCACAACACAAGACAGCTTAGTCATATCAGAGAAACATCTTTTACTTTTCAGAAACATATAAAACCCTAGCTAGGTCTTATATTATAAGGCTAGTTAATCCTAATTTGTAAGCTAATAACTAGTTTTAACCTTCAAATCTTTAATTGATTTGAAAAGATAATATGATTACATCACCGCTCCTAACATTCCAAATTCATTTATGTTACTTCTAAACTTTGAAAGTGTTTAGCTGTTATCAAACAACTTGACGACGACCATATCACAGAAGACTGATCAGGCATTAAATATGAGATTGAAGATGTATGGATTCCAAGTCAAAGACAAGGAAGGAAAGAATACTAAGTCAAAGGATGAGTTGGAACGAAGACTTGCTGATCAAGATGAAGTGAAGACAGAGAGTTGTTATCAAAGAAGAACATATTGTTGTCGAGCAGAAATGGAAACTTGACATGTCGTGTAGATTTCCATTTTAGAGAGATTTGGGGTGATTCTAGGGTTGTTGCACGCCTTATAAAAAGGCTAGGAGGGTTGGCGTGGCCGTCTAACACTCTAGAGACATTGGGGGAGTTTGTGTTTAAGGTTTAGAGAGAGAAAACTCTTGAGAGCCATTGTTGGGGTTTGAGTGTTGTTTCATTTTGTGTTGGTGAGAATTGTAACCAACAGGTGTAAGACTTTCAAACGAAAACTTTACATTAATAAAACGAGTTGAAGCGTTGGATCGCGTTTTCCTATCAAAATTTGTGTGTCTTAGTCTCTATACTTTTTCAATTGGTATCAGAGCCGATCACCTAACCAAATCAGGTGAGATCCTGTGGAAAGTATGGAGAATAGACGCCAACTCGTGGTAGTTAGAGAACCGTTAATGTTGGATCTAAACAACTATGGTCATTGGAAAGTTCAGATGAAACAGATCATAGAAAGGATTGATGAAGAGGCTTGGGGGGCTGTTGAAGACGAATGGAAACCACCAACTATGAAGAATGGAGAAGAAGATGTCCCTAAACCAAAGAATAGATGGACAACTGTAGAGAAGACAGAGTCCAAATACAGTTCCAAGGCGCTGTCAGCCATCTTCACCACTCTGGCGCCGAACCAGTTTAATCAAGTACAAGGATGCACAACAGCAAAAGAGGCGTAGGACATATTGCAAGTGTCATTTGAAGGAACTTCTAGTGTAAAACAAACAAGGATCGACATGCTGGCCACTCGTTTTGAAGCTCTTACAATGGATGAGCATGAGACAATACAGAGTTTCAGCAGCAAGCTCAGCACTCTGTCTCATGAAGCACTAATTTTAGGAAAAACCTATAAAGACAAGAAACTAGTTAAGAAATTTCTTCGCTGCCTTCCATCAAAGTTTCATGGACATCGTTTTGTGCTTGAAGTAACACAAAATTCTGACAACATGAGTTTTGCTGAAGTTGTTGGTATGATGGAGGCATATGAAATTCAACTCAATAACAGAATTAAACCTCATCATGGGAAAGGAATTATCCTGTTGGCTGAAGGTAAAATAAAACCACAGAAAGATGATCTAGACAACCAAGTGAGATTGATCGTGAAGAATTATCTCAGGAAGTTTGAAAGAGGACAAAGAAGGGACAAACATATGTCCGTAAGACAGGTGTCTGAGATGGAACAACAGTAATCTGACAAACAGTGTCTGGAGTATCAAGGATATGGTCATTTCAAAGCTGACTGTCCAACTATCAAAAGGAAGATGACAATAAAGTGCTTCGAGTTTCAAGGATATGGTCATATTAAATCTGATTATGTAAGGAGTTCAAAGAGGAAAGATGAGAGGGCATCAGTAAACTGGAGCGAGAGTGACACAGAAGATGAAGATAGAAACAATGATCTGGTTGCGCATTACGGACTGCTCGAGTTGTCAGAAGAGGTAGACCATGTGCTGGGAGAAAGGAGACAGGACAGACATCTGTTAGTCAATATGATCGAGAAGCTGTCACTGACCAGGACTAAGATAAAGAAGATAATCTGGGGTTGTCTGCTGTCGATGAACTACAAATTGTCTGTCGACACCTTGTTAATGTGGAAGAGAAAAACAGCCAGCTAATACTTGAGAACAAGCTTCTGTCTGACAAGATTCAGAAACTAGATACAGAGTTAGAATCTAAAAAAGCTAAAAATATAGAGCTAGAGAGTCGTCTGTCAAAACAATTAAAGAATATTAAGATGTTATCCAAAGGGACAAAAGATCTCGACAAGATCCTGCAATCTGGGAGAACCGACAAAGCAAAATGGGGTTTGGGTTATTGTGGTGCTAAAAACACAACTACTGACATGGTTTTTATTAAAGCAGCTATCACCGAGAATACTACTTCACCAAGTCAGAAGGTCACAAGAACAGTTCAGACAAGCTCTCAAAAGCTTGGTCAACATCAGGAAAAAAGGTCAGTACAACAAGAACTCGTATCAAAGAAATTGGGAACATCCACAGATAGCACCATAGAGGTATGGTCAACAACCCATGCATGGTCAGTTTAACAGGAGCTCGTATCAAAGCTGCTCGAATTATCTACCAAAATGTTGGTTTTGTGGAAAGCTTGGTCATATCAAAATCAAGTGTCACAGCTATCTGAATAGAATAAAGGAAGTGATTCAGCATGACAAAACTTACTGGGACAATGGGGTGAAGAACAGACTTTGGGTTCAAAAGCATGACATTTACCATTGTCATGATCATGCTAAAGACTTTTGATGTTCTAACAAGAAACGATCACGACACATGATGGACACACATGACAGGAGGCTGAATTGTGAGATTGTGCATGAGAAACGAATAGCAACTGGTGACAAGGCAAGAACAAAGGGTCAGTCTTGAAAAATGCATGCATGTGGAATGAGTCAAAGCACAGGGGTTAACTTGGGAAAACAACGTTGTTATGTGTTGAACAACAATCGTCTGTCTAACCACTCAAGACACATGTGGTGTCATTCCCGGTAATCCATTGACACAAATATACGGTATGTTCTCTGAATGATAAATAATCATACCGTAAAGCATGATTAATTTTTTGTGAATATTTGAGTCTGTTTTGAGTCCATTGATTTTTCAAAATTGATTGTGTGAAACTGATGGTAATTGTCGATATGGTCACTTGGGCACAACTTGCTGAGTTATTAACCAAACCATTGAATTTTCTCTACCTTTATTGAACTAAACCTGGTTTTGGTATTTGTGAGACTGTGATTATTGAAGACAGGTACATGATCTGAAAATAGATGACTGATAACAATAGTATTCCTTTTGAACACCTACCTATGTATTGTGTTAATAAGAGTGTCATAAACATTTCAAAGAACTCTGTCTTGCATTCTCGAACTAAACACATCATGATTAGATATCATTTCATTCGAGAACATATTGAGGAGAAGCTAGTCATTATCGATCATGTGAACATAGAATTTCAGTTAGCTGTTATATTCACAAAACCTCTGAATTTTAAATCAGTTCATTGCATTGAGAACTGCTATTGGTGTTTGTGAAATCTAATTATCACAGTCGAGTGTGTAAAGTGTGGACATGTACATGCTTTAGATTTTGTTGTGCAGCATACTTCAAACAAGTTGATGGTATATAATTGGTTCTGCACACTGTGGAAAATAGCTGCATGTCATGCCATTCTATGTAGATTGTGTACAAAGGGATGTGTTGCTGTACAACAGGAAGTCAAAGAGCTGAGGAGAGCATTTGTATCAGCTGATTGAGAAGTAAAGTGATATCTCTGATATATCACTGTGTCCTATTATGGCACAGTGACTTGTGAGACAAACATTGAATTGAGAAGTCAAGTGATATTCATGTTCAGTCTATTGAACAATGAGGATAAGCAAAAGCGTAAGCAATGATTTGTTCTCTATGTGTGCTTATGATGTGTGTACCAAAAAAAAGGGTTATTGTGGGTACACACAGCTTGTTGTCTCTCCAAAGGAAATTCCAGCTGTCTGTTATACAGTGATATGAACAGAGTGCTACAAAATACGCAGGATAAAGGTATGTCTGGTGAAAGACTAGCTGCATGAGCCAACCGTTTCTATGGTGTAAACTTTTGATACTGGCTGTATGATGATCTCCTCTATAAGCCCTGTTTCTGTATGCTCGTTGCCTAACTCGCTGTGAGGATTTCAATAGGTATATATTTCACGCTATTAAACTAAAAGTTAAACATGTATTAATTTGGTATGTGTTCACATGTTTTGATACTGGCTTGGGTCACTCACATTGTTTTGAATTGTTGAGCCGTCTAATCCTTAGTGTGGGCTCACGAGTGTGTGCAATATATCTTTAATCGTTTGGCTTGTCTTATCTCAAATAGGTTGCAGTAAGGCTCATTGCCTTAGGACAAATTCAATGTGGCATATCAAAGGTCTTTAGTTATAGTTGATGCTTCTGTATGTGTATGCATGTATGATTTTTAACTCAGTTGTGATCTCAAACATGGGGAGAAGACTCCGACATAGAGTTTGATGCCAAATCATGGGGGAGCTTAATAGCTTAACTTAGCTATTATGTGTTCTTATATGGCTGCACTCGAATGTATTTTGTCTGTGTTCTGTTTAACAGGTACAATGAGGTGTTTGATTATCAAACTGAGCTAAAAAGGGGGAGATTGAAGATGTTTAAAATTGAAGTTGACATAACAAGAATATCAGGCTGCAGTGAGCCGAAGTTGCAAAAGTGTTTTTAACTCATGTGGTTCATCACCACTCTGAGATAAAAAAAAGGGGAGATTGAAAGTGTTTAGCTGTTATGAGACAACTTGACGACCATATCACAGAAGGCTGATCAGGCATTAAATGTGAGATTGAAGATGTGTGGATTCCAAGTCAAAGACAAGGAAAGAAAGAAGACTAAGTCAAAGGATGAGCTGGAATAAAGACTTGCTGATCAAGATGAAGTGAAGACAGAGAGTTATTATCAAAGAATAACAGATTGCTGTCGAGCAGAAATGAAAACTTGACATATCGTGTGAGTTTCCATTTTAGAGAGATTTGGGGTGATTCTAGGGTTGTTGCACGCCTTATAAAAAGGCTAGGAGGGTTGGTGTGGCCGCCTAACACTCTAGAGACATTGGGGGAGTTTGTGTTTAAGGTTTAGAGAGAGAAAACTCTTGAGAGCCATAATTGGGGTTTGAGTGTTGTTTCGTTTTGTGTTGGTGAGAATTGTAACCAGCAGGTGTAAGATTTTTGAAGAAAAGTTTACATTAATAAAACGAGTTGAAGCGTTAGATCGACGTTTTCCGATCAAAATTTGTGTGTCTTAATCTCTATACTTTTTCATATCAGAGAAACATCTTTGACTTTTCAAAAGCATATAAAAACCCTAGCTAGGTCTTATATTATAAGGCTAGTTAATCCTAATTTGTAACCTAATAACTAGTCTTAACCTTCAAATCTTTAATTGATTTGAAAAGATAATATGATTACATCACCGCTCCTAACATTCCAAATTCATTTATGTTACTTATAAACTTTATGATCAACAAATCATATCTATCAAATATTTTTACTTTATAATCAACTTTAGCATAGTGTTCGTGGTTTATCGAAAAATTGTATGTTTAACAGTATACTTCTTTCTTGGTTTCCGAAATTACTATGAAATCATAAGTTGTTAAAAATAATCAAACTCTAGTTATGGAGGTGGATTATTTCTTCTCTGTATCTATATATTTATATTACTAACTGAATCTTAGTGTAATAGTTATTTTATGTACGATATTCTTATAGATATGTTATGTATGATTGATTAGTGATAAAAATGTAAGACATAACCAATACATCGTGGTCCTATTTTCTTGGTATATAAATAATTTGGAGAAACATATATTGTTAGTTGCAATTTGAATGAATATTTCGGAAAAGGAGCAATGAATAGTTAATTAATATTTCAAAAAAAAAAAGAATAATAGTTAATTAAGGGATGGATAGAATCATAGAAATAAAAGAGGAACGTTGAGGATACGATCTTGTAATATAGATTATATATTGATACAAATGACTTATAAATTCGATCTAATCTAAATAGATACAATAAACATGTGTGTTAATATGTTGATGTAAACTTTTTAATGGTGTTGAGTTCCTATCGGACAAAACAATATTCTTCAATTCACAACAAAAGAGAGTGGGATATATTGAATTATGATTGTTGTTCTTGACTTCTTTCTATCATACTTGTCTTTACGTTATTTCCAGGCACATTTCAAATTCTATTTTCTTTTACTATTATGTGGTCAATAATCTGATCATTCATTATGAAAATATGTTGAAGACCTAACTCTAGTATCTAAACGCTTGTAGGCTTGTGGCAAATTCACTACTCAGTAGAGTAATAACATCATCTTTTTCTAGAAAGTAATCATAGATAAATAAAATGATAAGGATCTTACGAATTTGTATGCACAAATTTGTATTAATGGTGTATTTTGGGTATTTTATTACCTTTCAAATTGGAAAATTTGATCATGCCGTAATGATGGATCAGCATATGCTCATCGATTTAGTATCATATTAAAATATACTACAAGATGATGTTGTAAGAACTTCTAATGAGCACTGTCCAAACTGATTTATACTCGCATGTTTTTAGAAATTTGGAACATGTTGATTAAGATTGTAACATAAACAAATGATAATTTCCAGCCTTACTCACCTACAATGATTGTTGATCAAGATTGTCAAATGATAACATGTTGATCAACTTCTGTATAAAGATTTTTAAATACAAACCTACAATGATTGTTCACCCCATATTGTTTTCGGTTTGATTGTAGTTATGTATTGAGACAGAAAAAAATAGTACGAGATTTTGCAATAAACTCATAGAATAAACTTAATTAATTTTATAGATATTGAAAACGTTAAGAAACAAACTGAGGAGATAAGAAAGCTTACATGAAACAACACAAAGCAAAGTAGAAATCTCACAGCAAAACCCTAAAAGAAGTTTTAACAACGTACCAAAACCCTAATTCCCAAACATAATTATTACTAATATCTTAATACTACCCATCGTTAATTAAACATCTGCCCGACCCATAATCCATCAAGTGAAACCAACATTCCTTGGAACTGCCTTGCACTTCAACGGCTTCTTCATCTCCATTGACAGCTTGAGAACCTCAGCGAGGTCAACATCACAAGAGCCCTTAACCCACTCGAAATTCTGAATCAGTTGAGCAACCCAGAGATGAACAGTTGCTAGTCCCATAGCTTTACCGGGGCAAACCCGACGACCCGAACCAAATGGAGCCAATCTAAGATCCGAGCCCATGATGCTCACATCCTCATCATCAATGAATCTCTCAGGCTTGAATTCTTCAGGGTCACTCCAGATTTTGGCGTCGTGTGTGATGGACCACATGTTGACCATAGCTATGGTTCCTGCAGGGACGACGTTGGGACCTACGTGGACATCATGGATCGCAAGACGGGCCCATGAAAGAAGTGGACCAGGAGGGTGGATCCTTAGGGTTTCTTTGACAATAGCTTGAAGGTACGGCAATTTTGGGATATCAGCATCGGACAAGGATCTAGTGTTGTTACTTGTTGCAGAAGCTATCTCTTCATAGAGTTTAGCTTGGATGTCTTGATGCAAAACCATTCTTGCAAGTACCCATTCCACTAGAATTGCAACTGTATCTGTCCCTCTAAATATCATTTCCTAAAAAGAATATATAAAATAAAACATTATATGTTAAGAAATTCACATTCAAAGACTGAAACCTTTTTGGGTAAAAGTTGCTTACCCAAAGAACAGCAATCATGTCGGAATCAGACAACTTTTCTTCCTTTTGCAAGCCAAGCAAGACATCAACGAAGTCATTCTCTTCTCCATTAAGATTGTTGCTCTTCTTCATCTTGTGTTTGTCAATTATTCCGCCGACAAAACAGTTGACTTCAGAGACCAAAGCTCTACACCTCTTCCTCACTCCTTGGAAGTCAAACCAACGAAGAACCCAAAAGTGATCACTCCAATTAAATATCCCAAGCAACTCATAACCTTCACTCACCAGCCTCTCCAAGAAACATCCATCTCCATTTGCATCATCGAAATCGTAGCTTTCACCAAACACAGTCGTCATTACATTATTCAAAGAACCAAAGTGAACAATTTTTTTCACTTCAACTTCACCAGCAGCATCAGATTTAACAACACTCTTAATTTTCTTCACCATCTTCATACCGATCCCAACTCTAAGACCTTCAAAGCTTGCGATTCTTCTCGGACTGAAAAGATGAGTGGAAGAGATTCTTCTAAGGTTCCTCCAATACTCACCATATGGTGCGAATCCCATGGCACGGTGGAACAGAAGCTCGTAGGCTGACTCCTTAACGGGCCTGTCAGCGAAAGCAGAGCTGTTCAGAATCTCTTTAGCCGTTTGCGGTTCACTGGAGATGACAAAACGTGAAAATCCAACAGAAAACGCCATCAAAGGAGAGGCCTTGGAGCGTTTGGCAAGCATGGCGAGAACACGGTGGGGATTGGGACCGGAAAAGACAGAAAGAGAAGCAGATGGACCCGGAATCGAAACCCGGTTTTTGGACGACCCAGTCCAAGCCCACGCTAGGCCGCCTGGTGATAGAAAGAAAGCAACAGTGGCTATGAAAAGAGAAATCCAAGCAAAGGCTTCGAAAGTCACGAGGTTAAAAGAGTTAAAGAACAGAACATAAGCTTCAGGAGACATCTCAGATTAGATATGGAAGAAAAGACTTTTGGATAAGAGTAAGATGAGTGTGATGAGTTATGAAGATATGAAATGGTGTGCATGGCCAGAGGTTTAAATAGATGACATTAAGAGCATTAACCCTGCTCATTTGGTTCAGACTCTTTATTTTTGGTTCTTTCGGTTATAGAAATATGATAACTATGCGGTACTAATTTAGAGTGGTTCAATTTTCTTCTGGTTTCGATTCCAATTTAAAATGAATACTTGAAATATGAACTAAATTAGTTCTGAAATAATTCCGGTTCCAATTTTCGAACAAGTATTTAAAATGTGAACAGACTTAGAGCTGAAACAATTTCAATTCCGAATAATTACCAAAACACTCGAAATAAATTAACTATTTGTAAGCAAAGTAACCACATTCAATAAAATATGATCAAAATAATCCATGAGTTAATTGACAAAAAAATAAAATAATCCATGAGTTCGATATTGTTTTTTTGGTCGAGATCAGTTCGATATTGTTAGTTGTAATCAAAAGTGTCATATTATGATTATTATTGTTAATATAATTAATTTTAGCCGAACATAACTAAAAATCCAAGTTGCTAAAATTCTAGAACCAGCCCGAAGACATGTTTATAGTACAGTTTTTTGAATCCGACATTTATGCCCATGGCTAAAGAGCATCACTCATATTTTTACTTCTTAACATTGGTTTTGTTAGGTCGCTCCGAAAAAAAACATTGGTTTGTTTTTTCAGGTCAAAGGTAAGTCAATAGCTTTTATTGATGTATTCACGGACTTTGATTTTGCTGTTTTTTTTTTTTTGTTATTTTCGAAATGATTTTGAGAATTGTAATTTTCCATTAGTTTAATGAAAACAGATTGTAAATTTTTGCTTTCAAACTACATTTTATTTGTTTAATGATTTTTATAAAAAGTAGTAAAAGATATTTCAAAGGGTTTTGGCAGGCTTGTTATTATTCGGAACCAATTAGTTTTGATAAGTCATGAGCGTATAGTGTGATTCATAAGGTTTGTGTGCAGATTAAAAGCTAAAGGTTTGGTACGTTTTCTAATAAAAAGGCCAAATACAGTTGTGTCATGCATACAATATTGAGATATTTTCTGTCATATATAAACTATTTTTGCAATCAAATTTTTACAACTATGTAGTAACATTTAACATTTAGAAATAGCTGATAATATGTAGAAATTTGACTAATGGGCCGGCGTGGTCCAATATTAATATTACTGTTGACAACAAAAAATATAGCTGATAATAATAATAATCTGAAAAGATTTCATTCGCTCTCCTGATGATTAAGTATTTTTAAAATGGAAAAGATAAACAATTGTTAAAGGGGAGAATCGAAATAGGAATCGCCGTCCCTGCCACTCTTACCAAAGCTCTTTACTTGTACGGATTTATTAATTTTTTAGTATACCTTATGAATTAATTATTTATAGAAGATTTTTTTTTCTTTTTCTGAATAGAAAGAAAAACTCTAATTTTCATCTGTAAAAAGTAAATAGAAAAATATAAATTATTTAAAGTTGTGATTTATAACGAGTGGCTTTATCATTCTACAAATTTAGCCATTTAGGACTGCCATCTATAAATAAACACTACTACTTTATAAGTTTTTTTGGTTTAATCAACTTTTATTTAGAAATTTAAAACATCTTCTCTAGAGTTAATTTGATGAAGTAGTTAATTACTACATCTGTTATTTTTTATCCGAATTTGATTGTAAAGAATTATATTAGTTTCAAGTGATGTTGTTAAAAGTTGGCTATGTATAAAATTTAATTGTTAGAAAAAAAATCATCATACTAAAAGAAAATGGTCAATATTTGGTATTACTCCAACTAACAAAAAGAGTAACTAGAGGAAATAAATATGGAACAGTTTAATTAATACACCTGCATTAAAATACATGGCGTGCTCACAGGACGAACAGAAAAACATGATCGTTTATGGCTGGGATGTTGTTCTAGGGTTTTTATTTCACTATTTACTTACTATTGAATATTCAGAAAAACAGTAAGAAAAAAACTAAGTAACAATTTTGTGGGACACGTGGAGGGAGAGTCAAATCAGTAGTGAAGTCAAATTCAAAATCATAAATGTAAAAGAAAATCTTTGCCGTGTGATCTTTAACTTTAGAAGCCTCCCGTGGTCCTTGTAATTTTTATCAAATCACTGTTCTCTTCAAATATCAATATGTTATATTTATATTTAAAATTAGGTTTACTGGTTGAAAAATAGGAACAAATTACTCCTATTTTTCAGTAGTAATAAAGAGTTGTACTAGGATATGTATAAAAAAATACAATAAAATAAAAAGATTAAGAGGGGGAGACAAAAGGGGCAGTGATGATTAAGAAAATACAAAGAGCAAGTGTAGAAAGCTGACATGAGTATACGTAAAGCTCTGTGAGATGTGTAATGTAACAAGTCTAGTTGTCAGCCTTAGGCCTGTGTTCCTTTCAGCTACTTTTTTTACTCTTTTCATGTTTTTTTGACTGCCAACTTCAATTCCCTTTCACATTCACTATACTATCTATAGTAACTCCATTACGTGATTCTAGATTTATTTTCTCTATACCTTTTTTTACTAATTGTGAACTCTAATCTATGTTGATCTATATAAACATTTACTTTCCTGTTGTGACCCAAAAAAAAGTACATTTACTTTACTGTTTTTCTTGTTTTTGACGCAAGTATTTTCTTTTTGTAATTATGAACTTCACTTATTATATGCAGAGACCACTTTAATTCAATAGCAACAGTCATTTAGCAATTGCCATATTACTTGGTACCACCATTTTTTTAAAATGTGTAATTTTCTATACTCCCTTTCTTTCTTTTCATAAGTTGTTTTGCTTGAATGCACATCTATTAATAAATTTTTTGTTTTTTGCTTTTTCAATAAAAAGTTCATCACTTTATCTCAACATTTAATTAAAAAAGGGAAAGAAAAATAGTTTTTTAATAAAAAATTAGTTTCATTTAACTTTTAGTTTACTTTTTATCTTGATTTTGTAAAACAACTTATATTTTGAAACAAAAAAACCTTCTAAAACAACTTATATTATAAAACAGAGGGAGTACTAAACTTTATATGTTATATCATAGTAACATATCCAGATTATCACTTGACATGTGAAAACATTATAAACATAAATTTTCAATTAAGCTTAGATCATAATTTGTTACCTTTGGTGTTGACTTTGGTCAACAGTTCTTAAAAACTCAATGAAACCAAATTTTTTTAAAATGAGGTAACAAATTCTGATAACCAGTTAACTAATATCACCGGCTTTAATGAGTCAGAGTTTAGTTTTAATTATTTCAACAAGTAGAATACATTGGATTTGAAAATTTGGAAAAGAAGATGGAAGAGATCAATGGATGGTTTGTTTTTGTTAGGGTTTGTTTTTGCAATATTCATAGATTAGCATGATGGTAAACTTAATGATAATTATTTGATTGGTAAGTAGTTTCTATATCATTCTGGCATTTATTTATTTATTTGTACTATATATACTTCTACTTATATTGTATTTATTTCCAATCTCTATTCACTAATTCTTTTTTGTATGTAATATTATTTGTAAACGTGTTCATAAATAAATATACATCTTATATGTTTAATTTTGTAGTGATGTTAAGTTAAGTTGTGTTTTATGGGGTAAGTATGTCCAAAAGTATATTTCAAATTCTGAATCAACATATCATTATTGTCTAAGAATTTTCAAAGGTATATTATTTTATTTATATACTTTTTTTGCAAGTGTTAAGAATTAGTCTACATCTACGATATTCAAAAACATTATATATAAAGAGCATCTCAAATATGGATCAATGATGAAATCCAAGTAAGTATTGTATAATCATTTTACATTCGAATTACTTATATTTTTTTTTCGTCGATATTAATCATTAAACCTTCAAACGTGAGATTACAAACTAAAAGGGGATCAGACCCAATCAAAACAACAAAGGATTACAAGGAAGTAGCGACAGAGATTGACCGTAGCCAATTCTTTAACCAAAAAGGAAATCTTGCTGCAATGTAAGATTGCCAATGATCCATGGACATAGCACTTTGAGCTATTAGATAGGCTCCTTTGTTAGCATTTTTATTTTCCAAAAGAATATTCCAATTAGGAAAAGTCTTCAGAATCTGAAGCAAAACATCAGATTGAGATTTGAAGTTAGGTCAGGCAATTGGTCTTTTGGTAGCACCAAGCAAGGCTGAATTATCTACACCAAAAACAACTTTGTTAATTTGCAAAGATTTGATACTTTGCATCATCCAAAACCAGCTCTTAAAGTGAGCGTCGTCTTCAGATAGGATTGATGAGAAACTACATCGGAGTAAGGCATGTCCCAGACTGTTAGCAAGCATCCATCCCACACCCGCAATCTTGGTCTCTTTGTGCCAGTATACCCCTATGTTGCATTTAACCCAATCGGTAGGAGGAGGTTGCCAAGAAGCCTGCCTCTGTTGTGTTTGAACAATGTTAAGCTGTGAGGTTTCGCTTTCCTGCTGTAATTGCTGAGCCAGTAAATAATTATCACATTCAGCCCTTATACTTGTAATGAGGTCCATTGGGTTTTTAGTTTTCCCTTCAAAGTAGAAAGAATTTCTATTCTTCCAAAGAGCCCAAACAATCCATGGTCCGAGAAAGCGAATGTGCTTTGGTAATTCCGAACTGCTTGAAAGTCCAACACATAGTTGATGTTAAAAGCTGTAGAGTGGTTATCGAAACCGTGCTCAGGCGTAGGGAACAATGACAGAGCCCTTATCTGTCTCGCATAAGAACACGAGAATAGAATATGATTAATAGCTTCCCCATCTTGACCACACAATCTACACAATGGCACCACCGATGCAACTTTGTGTTTTAAATTGTCTGTGATCGCAAAAGCACCACGGAGAGACTTCCATAAGAAGACTTTTATTTTTGAGGGATCATTAGCTTCCAGACTTGTGACTTTATAACATCGAAGGATGGTTGGGAGTGGAGAAAACCATGGTTCTTCATGTCTTTCAATTTTGCTGCAATTTGGTAGCCTGATTTAGAGGAATAATCCCCACTTTTAGTGAACCCCCAAGTATAAAAATCCGGCAAGTGAGGCGAAGGCCTTATTTGTAGAATACAATTGATGTCATTTTGAAAGAAGTTTCTCTCAAGCTTATGCATATTCTATTCTCCTGTGTCATTATTGATCAAGTCTGCAACTTTGAGATGCACATTGACTACCCTTGTCTTCCGTATTGGAGCTCGCATTTCCCCATCAAGAAGCCATTTCGAAGTCCATACATGAATTGTCTGACCATTCCCTACTTTTTGCTGCAATCCTTGCATCAGCAAATACCTTCCATATAGGATACTTTTCCAAGCCAGTGAAGCTGATCTCCTCTTAGGTGCAACGATGCAATCTGTATTGGGATAGTATCTGCTTTTCATAAATCTCGAGAAAAGAGAAAGAGGCGAGTTCAAAAGCCTCCACGCTTGTTTTGCCAAGAGAGACTGATTGAAGAGACCAATATCTTTGAATCCTAAACCACCTTGATCATTTGGCTTACAAATCTTGTCCCATGCAACCCAATGAATCTTATTTGATCCTTCTAAGTTATTCCACCAAAACGTCGACATTGCGGATGATAAGGCTTTACATGTAGACTTTGGAAGTCTAAAGCAACTCATAGCGTAAACCGGAAGTGCCATAGCAACCGTCTTGAGAAGAATTTCTTTACCACCCTGAGAGAGGCAACGAGAAAACCAGCCTGATAATCTATTAGCTAACTTCTCTAGTAAGAAGGCCAACATCTTTGTTTTGCTATGGCTGAAGCACTCTGGTAATCCTAAGTAATTGCCAGTTCCTCCTTCCTTGTGAATTCTCAGGATTGTTTGCAACCTTTGATAAATGGCTGAGGAGATTTTTGAGCCAAAAGTAATTCCCGACTTTGCATAATTGATGATCTGCCCTGATGCTTGGCCGTATTCAGTGAAAATTTTCAGCAGTGTAGTTGTTTGACTTTCTTTTGCTTGGCACATGAAGATGCAGTCATCTGCGAAGAACAAGTGGTGAATTGAGGGACCAGTTTGGCTGAATTGGATCCCCTTTAACTGGCCTGCACCTTCCGCTCTTTTCATGAGATGAGATAAACCTTCTGTACATAATACAAATAAGAAGGGGGAGAGTGGATCTCCTTGACGGATACCACGTTTTGGATGCACCAAATCGAAAGGCTGACCATTAATAAGGATTGTGTATGTCGCTGTGGTAACACACGTCATGACCCGATTAATCCATACCTCATTGAACCGAGAGCTTGAAGCAAACCTTGAAGATATCTCCATTCAATCCTATCGAAAGTTTTTGACATATCCGTCTTCACCACAATGAATTCTCTGGATATAGTCGGGTGTGAGTGTAAAGCATGTACAATCTCGTGCGCTATTATAATGTTGTCTCCAATGTTTCGATATGCTACAAACACCGATTAAGTAGGTGAAACAATATCACTTAACCATGGCTGTAGCCGGGCAACCATTATTTTAGCAATGACCTTGTACATAACTGAACATAAGCTATGCATATTTGTAGATTGGGTTATTTTAATCGATTATATTATATAGTAGATCATCTACAAAATCTACGTTATCAACTAATATATTTTTATGTTTTATTTAAATACAATATAATCTATATTATGTTTTACTTTCAGATTATCGAACAATGGTCTAGTCCTTGCAGTCTATGATTAATCCCTAGCACATAGATCAAATTTATTGTGTGTTGGGGAAGATTTTTTAAAAGAACTATTGGACACTCAAAGAGTAAGTTTTAATTGATATACTTTACTTGAGTTTTTTTTGTTATATATTTTTGAGTTAAATATTTTATCTTTTTCTGAAAAAGATTGGAATATATCAATGATTTGGTATTCTATCTATTGATACTAATTATGAACGGTGTTACTTGAGTTACAAGATTTGCCAATTATTGAGTTTTCCAAAAATGGCAAATATATTGATTAACAACTCATCCTTATACAATTACGGAATTGTTCTAAACGTAAAAAAATATCTCCTACGTAGTCACAAATTAATCTTTTTAAAAAAATTTGATTGTTTAACGTTTGTAAATATATTAAAAAACATTTAATCATAATAATTGTCTTAACTAATTTCCTATTTTAGGTTCTAAATTTATTTTAATGTTGGTGATAATTGGAGAGGCTAAGTTTCTTATGTATGTTTTGGGTATGTAGGTTTTACATTTATATTCAGTTTATTTACTATATTATTTATCATATTCTTTAAATTTATTCATTATATCATTTTATATACACATAAATTATAATTTAATATATACAATTTTTATCCTTAACAAATTTCCACATAAACATATTACTAATTTAATATGTTAACATAAATATCTAAATATAAACGTAATTATAAATTTAATATATTCCAATTTATATACAATTTTTTATAAACAAGAAAATTTTATATATCCATATGAAATTTATGTAACTCCCATAAATCTTACTGGACCATAATTGGAATTTGAATTCAATTTCAATATTTTAAAAAAATAAAAAATGTTTTCAATAAACAAATAAAAAATATTATTATTGCCGAGTTACTCTCAGTCTGGTGGTTAGGATGATCCAGCTAATGACTCAGGGCATCGGGGTTCGATTCCTCCTCACTATACTAGTAGAATAAAAAGAGATTTTAGGGTGTGCCCTAAACTATGGATCGGGCCTTATCGATCCAGTTATTGACAAAAAAAAATTATTTATTCTTATTTAAATTTCACAATATTGTTTCTTTACTCATTTAGAAACAAACATTTAATTATACGGGAATAAATATAGAGAAAACGGTCAAATTAATACCAAACTTACGCGTTTTTTCTATTTTAATACGAACTTCTTCTCTCTCCAAAAAATATCGAACTTGTTGTTTACCACGCCAAATAAAGATCGCCGTTAGTCAAATTTCACATATGTTAAACGGTGTTAGTTTAATTTAAACGGATCATGCGAAAATACTAAAATACCCTTCATTTAAATTGAAAAAAACTCTCAAACCCAAATGACACAAGCAAGACTCGAACCCCTCACCTTTTGGTATAAAGGGAACTACCATTACCACTATACTACTTAAACATTTTAGTGCAAATATACAATATATAATATATATTAGTATATTTTA
>OVBA01003658.1:0-26872 GCA_900406435.1 Lepidium aucheri | reverse complement strand
TCAACTGTCCTCGTTATTCCGCAAGTCATCTTTTTCCATAAAATCCTTAACATCCCTAACCAAAAAGAACGAATCGAAGAGAAGTACAAACAATAACAAAACTCAAGAAAATAGACAAAGTGATTTTTGATTTATTGGTTTTACACTAACAAAGTGGTCACGGATTCGAATTCACTTGATCGGAAGAAAATGTGAGTCAGATATTAGAACTCCCACAATTTATAAACCACTATTGTATACACAAAAGAAATACGATGTTTGCATTAAGAAACTTATGATTTAGTGTTAGACTTTTGATGACAAAGTAAAACGCCACCATAAGAAATGGAAATTGGAGTCAACCCTCCACTAAAATAAAGAGAAACAAAAATTTCATCTCTTAATGATTTCTATAAATAAAAATGTTATTGCACTTTTAAGTATATTATTAGACAAGAATTATCGGACTATCTTTTGTCAAGTCAAACCTCTCCAAGAGATGGATAAAAAAAAACGAGGTTTGCTGTTGTCGTAGAGCTGATTCGGAGATAATTAACTATGTGCTTTTTTAATATTCTCCCGGCTATTTAGGTTTGGGGTTTGTCTAGAATTTTTTTACTTGCCAATTTTTTTTTCGAACTATTCGTCTATACGAATCTGAATTTCTTGCTTTGGAAGATGTTAACTGAAACATATATGCTGAACTTTCGATAAATTTTATAGTATATTTAGAAGGCGAGAAACAACATACTTCTTGAACATCAAGCAACACTCTGATACAGTTAGTAAAGAATGAGGCTCATGCATAGTTTCAAGCACAAGATAAGTGATCGGCAAGACCTGTTTTACTACAAAATAAGTAAGATTTGAGTGAGGAGGTGGTTTTCAGACCTCTGGCGATTTCTTAGATCTTTACACGATGTTATGTAGATGGAATGAGTCCAAATATTTTTCAAGATTAGACTGGTATCTTTTTTAGACGCTATCGGAGATGTTAATATGGGAACTCAAAGTATGAGGAAGAGCTTATCGTCCCTATATTCAGAAGTCGAGGCCTTGTTTTGTGCGATGTCCAGCTTAATTTCCCTAGCGATCAAAGGAGTAGCCTTCATGATGGATTGTGCAGAGGTGTTGAAGATGATGAAATCTATAGAGAGTGGCCAGATATCCATACTTACAAAAAATATTTCACAAGTTTTAGGAATCTTTTTTGTTTTTTTCATATCCCGAGATTTATTATCCACAAAGCAGATTTTCTGATATGTAATGTTAAATAGTTTGCGAGAGATTACTGTCTTATAAATATTATTCCTACTAAGTGGTTGGAGTAGTTGATCATGTTTGATTCAAACTGTTTTACAACTTATAAAAGATTCTGATTATATACGTAAGTTGGTGTACCAAAAATAAATTTAATTAATTTTGCCAAGAAATTTTAAATTTATTGGGAAAATATGTATATCTTTGTGAATTTTCTGTTATGATACATTCTTAACTTAGTATAAGAATACTTGTATAAATAGATCGATATCATGAATCAATAAACTCAGTCTTCTATAAAATATTTTATTGTATCAGAGTCTTACCCTCTGACCTAAAATTTTCTAAACCTGTCGTTGCCGCCTACTTTATTATGCAGCCAATACCATTACCAGGTTTGAACAAGTACCCCTGCCACCATAATTCTACCTCCATAACCATACGTTCTAAATGCTTTCAACAATTTTGGAGCATTAATCTCCTCTGTGATTCTCCAAAAAGACAACTATTCTTAGTGGGCTGTCGAGTTGAAGGTTTCTCTTTAAACCAAGAAAAAACTTGGTTTCATTGACGGGATTATTCCCAAACCAACTGATAAATCCAATCACTTTAAGTGGTTTACTGCAAATTCTATGATCATTGGATGGATTCACACATCCATTGATCCTAAAGTTTGTTCCAGTTTGCCTTTGTGTCCGAAGCTATAGAACTTTGGGAAATATCACAAACATGTTTCTCTGTCGGTAATGGGGTTCGCCTACAATACCTTAAAGATGAAATTGTCATGTCCAAGCAAGATGGTCATCCAATGCTTGAATAGTTATGAGAAGAGTTACAAAACTACCGCACTAACAAAGTGTTTGTTTGTTCTGCTGTGTTTGAAATTGCTAAGGAACAAGATTCGATCGTGTGCATTGGTTCTTATTCGGTTTAGATCTTCCAAAGTTTAGTAACATTTGCTCCATGATTACTGGTGAAGATACGCTAATATGAGAAAAACAAATCTCAATCAGGATTACGCGTAATACAATAAGAACAAAATCTCAATGTCTCTTAATTAGGATCACGCGTAATACGAGAAGAATAAAATTTCAATGTATCTCGTGGAAAGGAACTAGCTCGTCCGGATGCGATAGGATTCTCTGTACAAGCCTCTGCTGTTACCTCTTCTTGCTCTTGTCAACGATCTGCATTCTATTGCATGTGTTGGAAAAGGAACGGTCACAAAATTAGAGAGTAATTCTTGCTACATGGTTTCCCAAATGGTACTACAACAACAAAAAGAGACTCTTTGTCTGTTACAGGGTTATTTCACGAAAATTTTGATTGGGACGAGTGAAGAATATAGAGTGTACTATTTTATGGGTATTCAAGCAGCTTGTGTGAACAAAGCTACAAAGATCGTCAATCCCTCTATTTCCTTGTGGCACAATCATCTTGGTCATCCATCATCTACCATTTCTTTTCTTTACGAGAACGTGATCAAACTCTTGATATTGTTAAGTTGATTAAATGTTGTGAAACTTATTTGCTTGCAAAACAAACTCGATATGTTTCCAACCAGTATTAATAAAACAAAATCGTGTTTTGAATTGGTTTATGATGATGTTTGGGGTCCTTACCCGTACTCCCACAACGAATGGTTCTGTTTATTTATTAACTTTGGTTAACAACTTATTTCGCAGTGTGTGGACTTTTTTCATGTCTGCCAAATACGAAGTACCACAATTGATATAGAACTTTTGTGCAATGAGTGAACGTCAATTTGATAAATGATTAAAAACATTTTGTAGTGACAATAGAACTAAGATCACTTGCTTGTCATCGTACTTTTAGGCCAATGGCATTATTCATTAAACCTCATGTGTGGATACGCCACAGCAAAATGGACGATTAGAATGCAAACACAAATATATCCTCAATGTCGCTTGTGCTTGTCTATTTGGAAGCCATTTAGCGATTAATTTTTTTTTGGGGGGGGGGGGNAACAACACACCTAATCTATTGAAATCCTACACCACTTTTCGATGGGAAATCCCCTTATGAAGTGATCTTTGGTAAAAGACCAGATTACAACATTCTCCATTCATTTGGATATCTATGCTTATCTCATCATAAACCACGAAACAAAGACAAATTTGCAGCACAATCATGTAAATATATTTTTGTTGGTTACCCTTACGACAAAAAAGGCTAGAAAGTTTTTGATCTTGAGACCAAACAGTTCTTTATCAGTCACAAATCACGATGTAGTCTTTCATAGACTGAGTTCCCATTCACGCCAATGAACATCACAACTCCCACACAAAAACCATCAACAAGCTTTATTAATGACAATTAGCTGTCTTTTGTTGGTCCTACACTGGTTCCTCCACAGCCAATGTTGTCACCTACTAATACCTCTACTAATTGTGATTTAGCACGTAAGACTGGAACCCACAACAGTTAGTACTTCACCTACTTCCACTCAATCGAAGAGGTCATATATGCACCTACTCAACCTCCACCTGTAACAATTGATTTTGGTAGAGGACAACGAGCAAGAAAACCATCTGTTTTGATCAAATATTTTATCACTAAACATGTACACTCCTCTCACACAACACCCACCGCTCTCACCAATCAAAGTGCCACTTTGGTCCCTGGTAAAGTCTTATAACCTTTATCTCAATTCCTTACGGATTCTGGTTTCTTCGCAAACCATATTGCTTTTATGGCTTCTATTCTTGATAACACAGAGCCATGTCACTTTAAGGATGTTATACGAATTAAGGAATGGTGTGAAGCAATGTGCAAAGAAATTGAGGAACTTAAGGAAAATCACACATGGGATGTGACAGATTTACCACATGGCAAAAAGGCAATAAGAAGCATATGGATTCATAAACTCAAGTTCAGTTTCAAATGGGACTCTCGAACGTCATAAAGCTAGGCTTGTGGCTCTTAAGAATCGCCAAACCAAAGGAGAAGATTATCAAGAAACCTTTAGTCGCCAAATTAACAATGGTTCACTATCTCTTGGGTTGTCACTACTAAAGGTTGGGATGTGCATCAAATGGATGTGCATAATGCCTTTCTTCATGGTGATCTAGATGAAGAAGTATACATTAAACTTTCTCGTGGTTTTTCAGTCCTCGAATCAGAATAAGGTGCATCGCTTGCAGAAAATATTGTACGATCTCCGCGAAGCTCCTCGTTGTTGGTTCTTTAAGCTCTCCAGAGCTTCTTTGAGCACTCGATTTCACATGAAAGATTTAGGTAAGCTTAAATACTTTCTTGGTATTGAAGTTACAAGTGGACCCAATGGTATTTGCTTATCACAACGCAAATACATGCTTAATATCATCACCGAGTGTGGCTTACTAATGCCAAACCCATTACTATCCCAGGTGAACTCAACCACAAACTTGCCTTAGTAACGGGTTATGTGTATGCTGATCCTTCATGCTATCATCGCCTTGTAGGTCGGCTTATATATCTCTCTATTACTTGTTGAGATCTCAGCTATATTGTGCACATACTATCACAATTCATGCAAAATCCATTACATCAACATTGAGATGTTGCACTTAGAGTGGTATGGTACTTAAAGGGCACGCCAACTCAAGGTATCTTGTTACGCTCAAATTGTGACCTAATTCTTACTACGACTCAGATTGGACTGCTTGTCCGCAGACTCACATGTCGTTCTACATTTGTGATTTATCTAGGTGACTCACCTATCTCTTGGAAACAAAGAAACAAAATATTGTTTCATGTTTTTCAGCAGAAGCCAAGTATTGGGTGATGGCTTATACACTCCGAGAGATGAAATGACTTAAGGAATTGCTACATACGTTTGGCTACACTAATCTACATCCAATGCCTTTGTTTTGTGATAGCCAAGCAGTTTTACATATCGCAACCAATCCGATCTTTCATGAGAGAACCAAACTCATAGAATAAGATTTTCACCAAGTACGAGATGCAGTTCAAGATAAATAGATCAAAACCAAGCACATATCAATGAAAAAACATGTTGCCGACATTTGCACCAAAGCATTGTCGGGTTCGATCTTTTGCACATTAGTGTCCAAGTTGGGTGTTCGTTCCACATGATCACCCACTTGAGAAGATATATGTATCTTTTTAAATATTCTGTTATGATACATTCTAACCCTAGTATAAGAATACTTGTATAAATAGTCCATATCATGAACTAATAACCTCAGCCTTATACAAAATATTTCTTGGCTATAATTTTATTTATGAAAGAATTACCTTTGTCTCAGTTCATAAAATATATGCTTTAAGATCTTGATTGGATATTGTTTTCGTTGCTTTGAAAAATAAAAGTCTTTGTAAGAGATTTTAAATTAAACAATCATACTTTAGTTTGTTTTTTATTCTAAAATATGATTGGTTTAATTTAAATCTTTTATAAAATTTTTTTTTTAAAGCAACGAAAACAGTTGCCAACCAGGATCTAAATCGGAATTTTTTTTATTGATCTAAATAAGGTTACAAGTGATCCCATACAAAATAAATAATTATATATATATATATATCCATTCAAAACAAAAGAAAACATAAATATCAAATTAATAAAGATCATACATGCATGCTATATCTATTTGTATTTATGTGTGTTTGTACTTTGATTAAAAGAATTTGTCAAAAGAAAAAAATCGAGTGAAAGAACGGGTGATAAAAGCTCATGACTTTTTCTCTAAAAACCTAGTCGCCACTAAACTCTAATTCTTGCTTTGTTCAACGTGTGAACGGCGAAGGGTGGCTTAGACAGCACCGCCGCCGTTTACCTTTCTCCCTCTCCCACATATGAACCGATGAAGAAATATAGGCGACAGTTGTTGAGAATAGAAGATTACATGGTATTTTGATCTTGGCTTTCTCTCCGACGATTCTAGTACGTTGATGGTATAACCGGTTTGTGTTGAAGAGGAGCTCCTCATGCAGGTGAAGATCTGGTTGGGTTTAATGTGAAAGCTCCTCTCCTCAGATCTGTGTCTGAGATCTATGTTCCGGTGACAAGCTTGTCATCACCTCGTCTGGTTTAACTCTTTTTCCATCCCGGCCTTTTCCTTTTATCTTAGGTTCGTTCAGTTGGGCCTTTTGGATTATATCTTTGTTTAGCTTTGGTTTGGTTTTAGTCATAGTTTCGGGGGTTTAGATCCATTTTTCTACTGCCTTATTGTGATTGTATTGTTAGTTTTCTTTGGTTTCGATTAGTGGCTGTTCCGTTTAGGTTTAGTTTCTCCGGTTAGAGGATGGGTTCGCTCCTTGTCAATACTTATTGGCCTGAACGAGGTCTGGTGTTTAGTGGAGCTCTATCAAGGTGTATCAAGGTCGACTTGATTTCGACTTCGCCACTTCTGGAAGATGCCTTATCTCGTGTCCTTCTCTACCATTGTGTTTGTTCTCAGTCTCGCCCTCGTCTTGGCTTCTATACTTGACTTCGTGTAGTTTGACACTCAGGCTCGTTCTTGCCGGATTAGCAGTTCGTTATTCACATGTGAAGTAAAATTATTTGTTATAGGAGGTTCCACCATCGGCTTGGTTTTTGCTTGCTTCTGTTGATTTGCGATTTCGCGATTGAGATAGTAGTTTTGGGTGTCTATTTCGTTTTAATATTCCTCAGACGAAAAAAAAAGGAAAGAAGGAGTGACAAAATTATAACAGAAAAAGAAAAGGAAAAGAATGAGTGGAACGAAAACTTTGGTGAGTAGATTTGCATAAAAAATAAAAACGACATTCCCACAAAACAAGGTATCTTCTATGATCTTGACACGTGTAACCAACTTTTAACTCTTTGAGAGAAGACCTGACACGTCTCCAAAAGATATCCTAATAATAAACATAAACTAAAAGTTATGTCTTTTTTGACTTTTGTATTCTCTTTTTTTCTTCTTTTTATGTTTCAGGTTAAAAGAATAAATATTCGTACTAACTGATAATAATAATATATAATATTAATAAATATTGGTACATTAATATATACCTAATATTATATCAATGTTATAACACGAAATTTGATTATTTTCAAATTTTATTCATTTAGATTATTGGAGTCGTGCTGATATTTTAGAATATTGTTTTGTGATATTGATTCAATAACTGTAACCCAAAAAATTGATTTGTATTAGATTAACCATCCGACAAAATAATCAAATGAGTCCTAAAAATATATATTCAAAAAATTAAGCCCAAACCTGAACTAGAACAAAATCTAGAACAAACTTTTAACTTTCTAGAGTTTTTTATTAATATTGCTTCTAATTTTAAAATTTTATATTAAAATACCTTTAAACCAACTCGATTTATACCAAACCGAACTATATCCAAAAATAAAAATATCTGAGTAAGTCTTAAATCAAAAGAACCAAAATACCGAATTAGAAGAACCAAAACCTGAAAATACCATAATTAGGTCTTAAATGTATGTCCTGAAAATCGAGTCTAAATCCGAACATAAACCGAATCAAGAACCGAATTTGTAAATGATATATTTATATTAGTTTTTTCTTTGGTTTTTGGTTTTTTTTTAAAGTATTTATTAGTTTTAAATTTTTATATATAAATCTGTAAAAAAATATACTTTAGGCCTATCTTTATGGGTTGTACAAACTATATGTTAATTTTATCATAAAATTTATAACACGGTCAAAATGAAAGTGTTTTTTGCTTTAATATATAGATATCAATGAATATTGGTACTAAAAGCTGTTACTATTTAATTATAATTTATTCAACCAGGTTTCATCAAAAAAAAAAATCAGTTGAATTTCATATTCAATCAAATTCAACTATTACCGTTTATACTTATGGACATATATTACTCATCATTCTCTTAAGTGTTATATCCAGAAGGAGAATTTGTAGATATATGTCAAACTTGGATAATTACATCAAATATATGAAGAACATATGGTGACCTACATCACATGCATGAAGAACACATGATGGCTTGGTGAGCAAATTGATGAAGTTTGGTGAAGACACTTGGAGGTTTGGTGTTGACACTTGGAGGATTTGTGAGCAACTTGATGGTGATCCTTCACCTATAAATAGGTGTTTCACTCTCATTTGTAAATCATCATAAAAACAACAAGTTCTCTCTACAATAAACACTTGTAGTTTTCTCTTCGCTCCTTTGTAATATTTTGAAGAGTGAAATATTAATTCTAGTAGTGTTTGGAAGACGTAGGTATTTTGGCTGAATCTCGTTAAATTCTTTTGTCTTTCTCTTTCTTTTAATTGCTTTAGTTTATTTCTTTTAAAATTTGCTACACTGCTTCCGCAACCATTGGTATTAGAGCCATGTTTTAGGAAAAAATACTATGCTCTGTGTGCCATAGGTATACTTCATTCGGCACATCAAAATTTTTTTCCTCTTTCCGAGTTTTGTTGAGTGGCAAATTTTTTAAATAAAAATTATTGCAATATTTAAATTGGAGTTGAGATGACAAACCAAGAAGAAAATAAACCAACAACATCGAATGCTTCTTCAAGCATTTTTTAGAGAGCCGTCGGTGCTAGTCCAAGGTTGATGGTGAAGATTTTTGACGGTAGTGGTCATTTCGGCATGTGGCAAAGTGAGGTTCTAGATGCGCTATTTCAGCAAGGTCTAGTCGTTGCAGTTGAAAGAAAGAAACTAGATAGTATGGGAGAGGAAGATTGGAAGAACTCAATCGATTGGCATGTGGTACAATCTAGTCATGCTTATCTAGAGAACAGAAGTATGTCTTATGAAAAGAGACTTCTGCTACTAAATTGATGACAACGTTAGAGGAAACGTTTTTGAAGAAAAATAGTCAGAATAAGCTTCAAATGAAGAAAAAGCTGTTTTGATTTACCTATATTCCTGGTACCACAATAAATGAGCACATCACCAGCTTTAACCAGCTTGTTGCTGATTTGTTGAACAGGGATGTGACCATTGAAGATGAGGATATTGCCTTGATGTTGTTGGGAACCCTTCCAGAGGAGTTTGAATTTCTTGAAACAACTCAACTCCATGGGAAGGCTGCTGTTCCCCTTAGTGAAGTATGTGGAGACCTATACATCTATGAATTGAGGAAGAAAGATAAAATGGAAAGCTCAGGTAGAGCTACTGAAGAAGCTTTGATTGCAAGAGGACGTCCGGTTAGCCAGAAGAAAGGAATAAAGAAGCAATCAAAGTCGAAAGCCAAGATTCGTAAAGAAGAATGCGCTTTATGTCGGGAAAAAGGGCATTGGAAGAAAGATTGTCCTAAATTGAAAAACAAAGGACAATCTAGTAAAGGAAAAGCTAATACAAACTCAAATGTAGCTGAGTATAATGAAGACTCAGACTATTCACTTGTTGTTTCGGGTAGAACTAGCTCCTTTACTATTTGGCTATTTGATTTGGGATGTAGCAATCATATGTGTCCAATCGTGAATGGTTTCACAATTTCAAAGAGCAAGAAAATGGAGTAGTTTATACAGCAAATGATTTCCCACTCACCACACATGGGATTGGTTCCATCCAGCTGAGGAATCATGATGGATCAATCATAACATTAAAAGATGTTTGTTATGTGCCAAGTTTATCGAAGAATCTCATCTCATTGGGGACCCTAGAAGAAACCAGTTTCACGTTTCGGTTTGAAGGTGGAGTGATGAAGATATTCTTCAGAGCACAAGTGGTGATGAAAGGAGTTCGAAAAAATAATAGGTTGTATCATTATCAAGGTACAACTATTATTAGAACTGCAGCAGTAGCATCAAGTGATGAATAAGAATCAGAGGCGGCCAAGTTATGGCACATGCGCTTGGAGCATGCTGGGCAAAAATCCTTGAATCAACTTTTGAAACAAGGATTGTTGAAAGGTCTGCGAACCAACAAATTGGATTTCAGTATGCATTGCGTGAAAGGAAAAAAAACAAGGGTAAAATTTAGAACAACAATCCATGATACTAAAGGTATCTTGGATTATTTTCATTCGGATGTATGGGGACCTTCAAAAATACCATCATTGGGAGGAAACCACTACTATGTTACCTTTATGTATGATTTTTCTCAAAGAATTTGGGTGTATGCAATGAAGACTAAGGATGAAGTGCTTAGAATTTTTCTTAAGTGGAAAAAGATGATGGAAACTAAAACATGTCGAAAGATCAAACATCTCCGATCAGAAAATGGTGGAGAATATAAGAGTGATCCATTTATGAAGGCATGCAAAGACAGCGTCATTGTCAGACACTTCACAGTTAGGCACACACCACAACAGAATGGAGTGGCATAACGCATGAACCAAACATTGCTTGAGAAAGTTTGGTGTATGTTGTCCAACGCTGGATTGGGAAAGCAATTTTGGGTTGAAGTTGTTGTATATGCGAGTCACCTCATTAATCGCCTGCCATCTAGTGCTATTAGTGGTAAAACACCACTAGAGAAATGGTTTGGAAATCTTACTGCGGATTATGACTCCCTACATGTTTTTGGCTGCACTAGTTATTATCATGTAAAAGAGTCAAAATTGGATCCTCGTGTGAAGAAAGCAATTTGCATGGGGATCACATTTAGTGTTGGGAAACGTGGCAGTAGAACATAAGGATAGCACTCCAAATTAGGTGGAGTTAGAAAGACAGATTGTTGTTCCAGAAAATGATGAAGCAGAAACTCCTATGGCAGATGAGGAGACACACGGAGAAGAGGTTCAAACTCATGAACCTCCATAACAAGTTGAGCCAATTGCATTGAAAAAACCAAAGAGGATAACGAGAAAGCCTACTCATTATGTTGATATGGTGGCTAATGCATCTCCCATGACAAGTGGTGATATTCCTGCCACTTATAAAGAAGCAGTCGAAAGTTCAGAAGAAGATAAAAGGATTAGTGTCATGGTTGATAAAATGGAATCCCTTGAAAAGAATCAGACATGGAAGTTAGCCAAACTTCCGAAGGGAAAGAAAGCAATTAGATGTAAATGGGTATATACAAAGAAAGACAGATTTTCTGACAAGTCAGATGTGCGCTACAAAGCAAGGCTAGTAGGTAAAGGCTATGCTCAAAAGGAGCAGAGAGACTACAATGAAGTGTTGTATAGTGAAACACTCTTCTATCCTGTAGTGAAATACTCTTCTATCCACCTCGTATTAAGGTGGCACAGTTGGATAGGGAGCTGTTTCAAATAGATGTAAAAACAGCATTCCTATAGGGAGACTTGAAAGGAGGAAATTTATATGGCATAACCCGATGGATTTAAGGTTACCAGAAAAGAAGATATTGTTTGTAAGCTTAAAAATTGTTGTACGGATTGAAGCAATTACCGAGGCAATGGTACAAGCAATTTGACAGGTTCATGTTGAGGCAAAAGTACACAAGAAGCAAGTATGATCATTGTGTGTATTTGCGCAAGCTGCGAGGTGGGTCTTTTATATATGTTATTCTTTATGTTGGTGATATGCTAATAGCTTCCAAGAACAAAATGGAGGTTGAGAAGTTAAAAGCTCAATTAAATGGTGAATTTGAAATGAAGGATCTTGGTGAAGCAAAGAAGATTCTTGGCATGGAGATAAGTAGAGATAGGAAGTTGAGAACACTTCAACTAACTCAGAAGGAATATCTAAGAAGGGTACTTAAACGTTTTGACATACATGATGAGTCATAACCTGTTAGTACACCACTTGCTTCCCATTTCAAACTCAGTGCAGAGTTATCTCCAAAAGATGCAGCCAAAAGAGCATATATGTCTAAAGTTCCATATGCAAGTGCAGTTGGAAGCTTAATGTATGCTATGGTGTATACGAGGCATGATATATCATATGCATTTGGGGTTGTGAGTAACTGAGTAGGTATATGCATAATCCTGGAAAGGAGCATTGGCAAGCAGTAAAATGGATACTGCAGTACATTCTGAACACCGTAGATATTGGTTTGGTGTTTCGGCAAGAACAAGGTGGTTAATATGTGGTTGGATATTGTGATTCCAACTATGCTAGTGATCTGGATAAACGTTGATGAACTACTGGCTATGTGTTTACTTTGGCAAAAGCTCCAGTATGTTGGAGGTCTACATTACAGTCAACTGTAGCTTTGTTTACAACAGAGGCAAAGTATATGGCTTTGACAGAGGCTGTAAAAGAGGCAATTTGGCTTCAAGGGTTGCTTGGTGAATTCGGGATTCAACACAAGCATATTAAAGTGCATTGTGATAGCTAGAGTGCTATCATGTTGGCAAAGAATCAGGTTTACCATTCAAGGACGAAGCACATCGATGTTCGTTACCACTTATACGAGAAATTATCGAAGAAGATGGAGTTATCGTCCAGAAGATTCATAGCACTGAGAATCCAGCTTATATGTTGACGAAGACAGTGTTTGAACTTGATTAATATTGTCAAAAATTGAAGACTGCATAGATGAGCACTACTGAGAATGAGAGACTTGAAGATATAAAATTTGACAAGATGGAGATTTGTAGATATGTATCAAATTTGGATAATTACATCAGATGCATGAAGGACACATGGTGACCTACATCACATGCATGAAGACCATATGGTGGCTTGGTGAGAAAATTGATGAGGCTTGGAGACAGTTGGAGGTTTTGGTGTTGACACTTGGAGGACTAGTGAGCAACTTGATGGTGATCCTTCACCTATAAATAGGTGCTTTAGTCTCATTTGTAAATCATCCAAAAAACAACAAGTTCTCTCTACAATAAACACTTGTAGTATTCTCTTCTCTCCTTTGTAATATTTCAAAGAGTGAAATATTAATTCTAATAGTGTTTGGAGGACGTAGACATTTTGGCTGAACCTCGTTAAATTCTGGTGTTTTTCTCTTTCTTTAATTGCTTTAGTTCATTTTTTTTAAAATTTGCTACGCTGCTTCCACAACTGTAATCCGAATAAAATACCTTAAAGAAAGCTACTTTTCAGTTTTAACATTTTCGTTTGAATATGTTACCCAATTACAATAGTAAAAGTAGTAGAAACCCATTCTGTTTATGTCAAAATTACAATAGAAAATTAAAAACTAATAGAATCGATGTGAAGAACCAAGCATCGGTTGCTAATTGTAGTTCTTGAACAAAAATGTATTTGTTTGTGTGTTTATTTTTCAGTTTGTGGTTGTCGTACGAGAATTATATATAGGAATTGATGATGTAGATTTTAAGTATGATAGGAACAATAATAAAAAAATGGATGATGACAGATAACAAATTGGATCGATTGTATTAAAGAGAATGAATACATTAGTAACTTAAGCTAAGAACTGACGAAATATACAGATTCGTATCCAAGTATTTTAATCATTTTCATTTCCATCAAATGTATCATTTTAATAGATCACTGCATCCTGCATCCACTGGACTCAGGCGCACGCTTTACATTCCCGTAAGCTGTTAGCTCAATGAGATCCATGTCCCGACCTACAAAATTATTCACAAAGTACACAGTTTTGGATCAAACTCGGTTATTAGTTTCGATTACTGAGAAGAGATTGACAAGCGTGCAGAACTAAAGAATATTGTAGACTTACCTGCGACTCGGCAATAAGAACTCCTCTGGATAAGCTCTGCTCTAGAAATGTCGGTTTTGTTACCCTTTGATCGGTTTACCTTTGCCTGAAACATAGAAGTGAAATAAACTCCATGATACCAAGGAAGAAAATGATGCTAAAAGCCTAAGAGAGACTGTGTTCGGCTCGAAGTTTTGGATAAAGGTCTATCAGACAATATGCAAGAGAGTGTTTTGTGGAAAATGGGTCTTCTAAGAGAAGCCTTCACTAAGCGAAAAACTGGTTAAAAGGCAAATTACGTGAGAATACAGACAATAAACATAGATACTGTAGAGTTGTAGTAGACATTCATAACTATTTAGTTGGTTTTAAACAGAGATCTGTAGTAGACATTTGAAACCTTAAATAATAGCTATAAGTTGGTTTAAAATTTCACACAAGTAAGCTGCGTACCTGTAAAACCTGACAATTTTCCAGAGTGCTCTTGCCGCCCTATAAAAATCAGAAAAGTTCTTCAGAAGAAGAATGACCAATGTTACATGTAGATGATGGTATCTTCCTCCTGCAAATATATCTACTACGGATCCGATAACATAATCCATCAGGGAAAGAAAAAGATAGATTCATCATGAATACAAAGTCAAATATATCTCGATTTGAAAAGTTATCAAACCAATCAAAATTGAAAGAAGGAACTTCAGCCTTTATTTCACAGAGATCAGAAGCCTTTCAGAAAATTGTATTGCATTAGCCTCACTGCAAAACTTTATGAAGATTACAGAGCCATCAAGTTCCTACACCAAAATCCCCCATTTACATTATACAGCTCAATCCTAAACCCGAAATAACCACAACTTATTGACATTACAGAGTCTCATGAAGTGAGAGTAGTTATGGACAAGAACATAAAGACAGACCTTGGAGTAATATAGCTCAATCTCACAATGATAAATCACATATCAGAAACTTTACTGAAAAGACCTAGGAGCTACAATTGTTTGTGCTCAAACAATTTAAAAATCCTATACATTTCATGAAGTTGTTTGAGCTCAATCTAAAATCCTAAATAACGAGAACCCATCAGCTGCAAAACAAAGTGTAAATGAAGTGAGAGTAGTAGTGAGCAAACCTTGGAGTAAGGAACAATGTGATCATAATCATGACACAAGCATCCAGGACAACCAACAAGCTTCCTAAACACAATGTTCCCTAAATGATCTCTCCTCCAACGCTCAGGATCTCTCCCTTTAATCTTCTCTGCTTTTTCCCAGCATTGTTGCTTCACGCTATAAGGGAAGCTCCTTGGTTCCGAATTTGGGTCATCGTAACCCGACCCGGTAAAGAAACCCGACTCCTCCCGATCGAGTAAAGTGGCCGAAGTTTTCACCTTTCCACCGGAATTCCGGTTGGGTGACCCGGAAGAGACTCCGGGTCGAGACTTCTGTGGTGAAGAAGAAGAAGATGAAGAGGAACGGTTTTTGCGTCTGGTCGGGTCGGGTTTCATCGGCAAATTTTGTGGATAATCCGAATCGGAGGAAGAGTTGTTGTGGTTTAATCTGACGAAGAAAAACAAAAGATTACAGAATCTACGAGAGATGAGAGTGGAAGGCAAATCCATTTCTTACGCTTTTTAGGCCCATAAGACATACGACTATATGTGTGAATATGGGCTCGTAAGACTGACTTTTCATGATAAGATATTTGTTTGGTTATTCGTAATCTATCCACTAACATGCAAAGATAATAAGATGTCAACCTGAAAGACGTTATCTTTTTTTTTTTTCCATTGAAATTTACGTAGAAAAGATAAATATTTTAGAAATACTATTGTGATAGAAATTAAGAAATCCTCCAATGTCATCTACAATATTGTTCTTCGCATTAAGCATTTACAATCAAAACCTCTCATATGTTTGTAGTTTTTTTAAGGGTGTATTCAAACATAAATTTTAAATTATTTGGACTAAAATGTCAAATTATCCGTTTTTCAAATATGAATTTTTAAAAACATATAAAATTAACTGTTATCTAACTAAGGATTTCAAAAACATAATTAAATTTACTATTTTTGGAAAATTTTGAGGATGTGATTTTAAGTAATTCTAACGAATTCTAAAATATTAGAGAAATTTCATGTGGTTTGTTATAAAATCCTCCAAAACTTTACTGAAAATTTTCATATTTGGAATTTTGTATTTTAAATTAAAAAATTTCTCTAAAACATTTAAAATCTCATAAAATCAGATAAAATCATACTCTTTTTAAAAAATTCAATAACATTGGATTGGATTGTACTTTTTAGAATCATTAGTTCAATAACACTAGATTTTAAAAGATTTTAAGAACTTATATTTGAATAACACATGATTTGTCACTTCAACATAAATCACTTAAAATCTATGTTTCAATACACCTTCCTAAATTCATTTAAAATCATTTTAAATTTCATAAACTCTGAATCATTCAAAATCATTTAGAATTCATATTTCAATATATTTTTTTAATTTAAATTTAAAATCAGAATCATACTTTTGTATGGTTTAGATTTTTTATCAATAATTAGATCAGCAAACTTTGATCTACATGTTAACTTCTAAATTCTATGTCTAAAGCTGAATTTCAATTAAAAAACTGCAAAAATAAATAGTTAACATTTTGACAAAATATATTTTTCCTATACGTTTTAGATTTAAATGAAGATATTTGTATAGAAAGGAAATTATTCAAGATTGCGTTATTGTTTTCTATGTCTTTTTATATAGAGTGACAAATAGTTAGTTAGATCAACATATTTTTTAAAAAAAAAAGAATGATTTTTTCCTAAAGGCTCCATAAAACAGTTGTGTTAGCATCGATGCAGTGAGAAAATGGGTGATTTGGTGGCGATTAATGTGGTAGCATCGAATGGAGGGGATGAAGTGATAATGGTTGATACGGTGGAGAAGGGCCCTCCACCGGGGGTGCCTCCTGATAAACAGGTAAATCAGAGGGTTGACGTGTTGGTTGAAGAAAGCGAAATTGTGATGATTTATGCAATAGAGAAACCTGCTAAGACGAATGCGTTAAGTGAAACACGATCGTGGGCTTCGACTTTGACAAATACTAATGAGGGTGGAGTGATTGTTCCAGAGTTGGTGATTGATGAAGCTTTTGTGATGTCCCATTTTAAGATGGCTTATCCTAATGGTGAGGAGGGACAACCCTTCATTACAGTCGAACAAGAAGTGCTGGAGGCTATGGATAAACTTTGGAAGCATTGTATCGTTGTTAAAGGATTGGGAAGAGCCGTTTCTTTAGTGGTGATTACTAGGAAAATACGAGAATTATGGAAGCCAGAAGGAGGATTACATATTGTTGATCTTCCTACACAATTTTTTATGATTCGATTTGTTAGAGAAGATGACACATTGCCGCTTTGACGGGAGGTCCTTGGAAAGCATCTGAAAGCTATTTAATGGTGCAATCATGGGATCCAGATTTTGACTCTGTGAGTGATGTTATAACAAAAAACCTTGTGTGGGTAAGGTTATCAAATCTTCCGATGTATATATACCATAAGACAATTTTGATGGGCATAGGGGATTGTCTCGGTAAGGTAGTGAATGTGGACATGACTACACTTACTTTGTCTAGAGCAAGGTTTCCAAGAGTTTGTATTGAAGTAGACTTGCATAAGCCACTTAAGGGCTCAATGGACATAAATGGGAACCAATACTTTGTGTTCTATGAAGGACTTTCACTAATTTGTTCAAGGTGTGGGGTGTTTAGACATTTAGTGAATTCATGTACTTTAGCTGACAAGTCTAGTACAGAAAATGTTGTGCAACAACCAAATGGTGTCGAGAAAAGTGGAGTAAGTAAGGAGGATGATGAATTCATGGTGGTTGGTCGGAATGGTAAACCACGAAGCAAGCTGAACCCGGCGGGTAAGATGGTGGTGAGAGAGACTCCGGTGACTGGGAAAAATGTAATTAATGCGAGGGAAGCCTTAAAGGATATTTCTTTGAATAAGACCTTGGAGAATATTTTCATTTCGAACCATTTTGGAAACCTTGACAGTGATGAAAATGAGGGATCCATCACAAGAAACACTAATTCGGTGAAGGACAATAAGGAAAATTCTGTTGAAGTTATAAATCAGAATAAGGAAAAAGCAGAATCTCTGACTATTAAGGAGCAAACTCATTTAGCGAGAAAAAGGATCCAAAAGTGATACGTATCGATAAAGAGAAGGAGGTGGGACCAGGGAAGAAGTCAAGTAATTTGGGATCCGTACAGTTCACAGCAAGTAAACTGGAGAGTGTAAGTGGTGGCTCAAAGGAAGATAAGCCCATTAGTTTTATGGCCAAAGATGTTGTTGGGCTAAGACAAATGGACCGAGACTAAGACATAGAAACACACAAAGAGTTAATAAACCATCTATGGGCCTTGTGTTTAATACTCCACTCAACGAACTAAACATGTCTTCATCGGCGAAACGTTTTAGTCGAAACAGAGCAAGGAGGAAGATTGGGAGGATCGCTTAAGATACATGAGGAGAATGGAACTTCAAACATGTCTCTGCAAGATATCATAGCAGTGTCAACTGATAAGGATAATGCATCTAACAAAGTTGGAGACATTCCACTCTTAGGCGATGAACGAATGGAGGTAGTACGAGAGATAAGTGACAGCTGCAGGCATAATATTATGCCCCGATCATTCATGTTTTTCAGCTAAATGTTATTATGATAAACTTCATGATTTGGAATTGTCGGGGGGGGGAGGGGGCAAACAAACCTAACTTCCAGATATCGTTGAGATATTTGTTAAAAAAGAATCATACGGATCTTTTGGCCATTTTTGAGACGCATGCTAGTGGTGCAAATGCGGAGAGAATTAGCCAAGGACTGGGATTTGATAACCAGTTCAGAGTGGATGCTACAGGACAGAGTGGAGGGCTGTGGCTTTTATGGAGGTCTAATGTTGGAAGAGTGAGCATTATCGCTAGTACGGTTCAATATATACACACTCAGGTTGGTGATGATGAAGAGGCTTTAACCTGACCGTCGTATATGCTGCTCCGTCTGCTAATCGACGATGTGGTCTATGGGAAAAGCTAAAAGAGATTTGTGTTGGGATTAACGAACCCCTCCTTATTGGTGGCAATTTTAATTTCATAGTTTGAATGGATGAACGTATAGGAGGAAGTGGAGGTTTATCTCAAGATTCAATTGCTTTTGGAGATTGGATAAATGATTCTGCTCTAGTCGATATGGGTTTCAGAGGAAACCGTTTTACTTGAAAACAAGGCCGCTCTGAATCGACTTTCTTGGCAAAGAGATTAGAGCGAATGTTGTGTTGTGCTCAAGCAAGGTTGAGATGGCCTCATGCCTTAGTTTCTCATCTACTTTTCCTCTCTTTGGGTCATGCGCCACTTTTTGTGGAACTAGTTCTGAAGCCAGTGTCAAATCCAAGACGCAGGCCATTTTGTTTTGAAGCTGCTTGGCTGAAACATGAAGGCTTCAAAGCGCTATTAGATCGCTCATGGAATCAAGACATTTCTACTCTCCAAGCTCTAACTCTCCTTCAACGTAAATTAAAGACATGGAATCGCGAGGTTTTTGGTCATATTTTAAAGCAAAAAGATAAGCTACTGAATGATATTGGTAATGTCCATGCTGCATTGGAGCTTACTCTTACTCTTACTCTTTTGAATGAAGAAAGAATATTGATCCAAGAACTAGAAGAAGTCCTCTCACAAGAAGATGTTATGTGGTTTCAAACATCAAGAGAAAGATAGATTACTTCGGGAGATAGGAACACAAGCTTTTTTCACACATCAACTGTTATTCGATGCCATCGGAATCGGTTGGAGATGTTGCATGATGAGCACGATCAATGGGTTTCTGATCCGAATGAATTGGAAACAATGGCAGTGGACTTTTATAAAACTTTAAACTCCTTGAATGATGTTACTCCAACCACAGCTAGTCTACCTTTAGAGGGTTTCCCGAGACTAACAAGTGAGGAAAACAGGGATCTCGATAAACCATTCACAAAAAAGAAGTGGAGCAATTGATCTTTGCTATGGGAAAATTTAAAGCCCCAGGACTGGATGGTTACCAACCAGTCTTCTTTCAAGATTATTGGGAAACAGTAGGAGCATCGGTTACATGCCTTGTACTTGATTTCTTTGCTAGAGGTCAAATGCCGGTGGGATTAAACAATCTTCTAGTAGTACTCATACCAAAGATTCAAAAACCTGAGAAAATGTCACAGTTTCGTCCTATAAGTTTGTGCAATGTGGTATTTAAAACTATCACAAAGACTACGGTGATGCGACTCAAACGGGTGATGCTCAAGTTGATTGCATTTGCACAATCGAGTTTTATACTGAGAAGGCTTAGTACAAACAATATCTTGGTGGTATAAGAGATGGTGCACTCGATGGAGAGAAACAAAGGTAAGAAAGGATGGATGCTTTTAAAATTGGACCTGGAAAAAGCGTATGACCGAGTCAAATGGGATTTTTTAGAAGATACGTTGAGAGCAACATGACTATCTTCTCAGTGGATCCATTGGATCTTGCAAGTTGTGGTCGATCCGGAAATGTGTGTATTGTGGAATAGGTAAAAAACTCAACCATTTAGACCTGAATGCGGGCTTCGTGAAGGTGATCCATTATCACCATCCTTATGCATGGAAAGATTGTGTCACATGATAGATAAGTCTGTAGCCACAAAAGGATGAAAACCGGTTTGTGTAGCAAGGGGCAGTCTGAAACTTTCACATGTTTGCTTTGCCGATGATCTGATTTTATTTGCTGAGGCTTCAGTGTCACAGATTAAAGTTATACGTGGGGTTTTAAAACAGTTTTGTGAGGTGTCTGAACAGAAGGTTAGCTTATCCAAATCGAAGATTTATTTCTCTAGGAATGTTTTGCGTTCTCTAGCCAACACATTTAGTGTTGAAAGTAGTGTTCAAAAGACTATTGATATTGGTAAATACCTTGGTGTGCCAATCTTTCATAAATGTGTAACAAAAACACCTTTGACGATGTTGTAGAAAAGTTTCATCTCACCTTGCAGGATGGAAGAGCAGGTGTTTAAGATTTGCAGGGAGGCTTACTTTAACAAGAGCAGTTATCTCCTCGATACCAGTACACTCAATGAGTACTTCTAAAATCCCGATTGCAACATTGAAACATATTGATAAACTTTCACGGTTTTTGTTTTATGGGGAAGTTCAAAGGATAAAAAGAAACAACATCTTGTTAGTTGGAAAAGAGTGTGTAAACCGAAAAGAGAGGGAGGATTGGTTATTCGGTCAGCTAAACAAATGAATCTAGCACTATAGTCAAAGATTCGATGGCGACTAATATAGGATAACTCTGACTTATGGGCTAATTTACTTCGTAGCAAGTATAAAGTTACCACTATACGTGATATAAGATGGTTAAAAACAGATGGACGTAGTTCAGACACATGGAGAAGTATCGTTATGGGGATGAAAGAAGTGATACTTCCAGTTCTTCGATGGCTTGTAGGAGATGGGACAAAAGTCTGTTTTTGGTTAGATTAATGGCTGCTAGAGAAACCTTTGTTAGACTCAGTTGTTGATCCTCAGATGATAGGAAACACTGCAACACGAGTGTGTAATCTTTGGCAGGAAGGCTTGGGATGGAACTAAAGCCTTATTAGACCTCTGGTTCCAAAAGTGGTATGGCTACAACTTCGATCTTTTGTTATTGATGCAGTCAGAGGTGCTAATGACAAATTATCTTGGGGACGTACACCTAATGGTTTATTCTCTGTGAAATCCGCTTACGAGCTCCTAACTTTTGATGAGACATCGAGAGTGAATATGAGTTTAATGTTTGATCGTGTCTGGAAGCGTCGGATTCCAGAGAGAGTCAGAACTTTCTTATTATTAGGTTTGAATCAATCACTTATGTCAAATGAAGAACGATACTGCATGCACATTAGTTCATCTGCGATGTGTCAAATATGTAAGCAAAGTGATGAGTCAATCATCCACATACTACGAGATTGTCCTGTTATGTCTAGATTATGGCGTCGCTTGGTTCCATTAGAACTTCAACGAAATTTCTTCACCATGTCACTACTTGAATGGATTTTTGGAAACATTGGTGATCACCGAAGATGTAGTGAGGGTAAATGGAGTACGATATTTGCTTTGTGTTTATAGTGGGCTTGGAAGTGGAGATGTTGTAATATCTTTGGGACGAAAAAGACATGGCGGGATAGAGTTTAGTTTATCTAAGATCTAACTAAAGAAGTAACATTGGCGAATGAATTGACAGCTCTGAGGGGAAGGAATCTGAGGATGGAGCACATGATTAGTTGGACTAAGCCAGCTAAGAGTTGGGTTAAAATTAATACGGATGGTGCTTCACGCAGGAACCCAGGTTTTGCAACAGCTGGAGGGGTGATGTAGGACTCCAATGGTATGTGGTTGAGAGGTTTTGCGTTAAACAGTGGCATATATTCTGCTCCTTTGGCCAAACTTTGTGGAGTTTACTATGGTCTTATGATTGTCTGGGAACAAAATTATAGATGAGTGGAGATAGAAATCGATTCAGAGCTGATAGTCGGAATCCTCAAGACAGGGGTTAGTAATTCCCACCCCCTCTCTTTCCTAGCTAAATTATGCTATCGCTTACTTGCAAAAGGCTGGATAGTCTGAATTATCCATATATACAGAGAGGCTAACCGTCTCGTGGACGGTTTAGCAAATTATGCCTCTACTTGTTCTTTAAGATTACATTTGTTAGACTCAATACCTGAAGAAGAGGTACTGCATATCTTTGAAGATGATGGTGAGGGAACTTTATTCCCGCGACAAATTTGTATTTGATTATGTTCTGAAATAAATTACAAGGGGCATAGGCCCGTTAATTGATAAAAAAAACATATTTATAGAAAGACAATTATTCAAGACTATATGCTTAATTTTGAGTTCAAAAATGTGTAGCAGGTGAACTTTCTCTACAATCTAAATAAGGGATAACGATTTGTTTTTCCACGAACTATCATTATAGCGCCAAAAACATCCAAAATTTATTTTTGTACTTAACATAATTACACAAAACATAAAGTTAAAAATCTAATTTCTCGTACTAAAAATAATTCATTGGTTTTGATGGTTTATATTTCTGAATGAACCAAACCAATAAAAATCAAATTATATACCTAAATCCTTCTAATTTCAACTCGTTTCCGGTGAATTGGGTTAAAAAAAATTCCCGAATCTATTTGCTTCAACAAATCAAAATTTTGATTCTAGATTCCCAAATCTCAAAACTAATCTCTAAGAAATATATATCTTGGCGATCCATTTGTGTAGGTAGTCGTCAATTTCTATAATCCTTGACAAGTTCATAATCTCCATGCCATCTCCATGGAAACAAACCCAAATTTTAGAGTTGCCATGTTGACATTGAGTTTGGCAGGTAGAGATCATGAGATAAGGAGACGACACAGGTTTCTGATGCTGAGGAAAATTTGAAGACTATGAAACATTAGGAAACGTTGCTTTTCATGCTCCACTGAACAGTTAAACTGGAAAACTCCATTCTCCAAAATCGACTCAAAAATTAAGAAAATGAGGTAAAGTTTGAGTGTTTATGGAATTAGAGTTTTAACTTCAATTTTATATATGTGCAATTAAATAAAGAGACAAACTTGAGATATTTTTAGTATTATATGTGATAGTTTATAAAGAAATAGATATCAGCAGTTGAAACAAATCAACAAATCCTTGGTAAAGCCAAGACACACTATTTATAGTGAGAAAGGGTTCGATAAGTATGACTTTTTCGGACCTAAATGATAAAAGAATTATATTCCTAAAAGCTAAAACATAAGGTTGATGTAGATAATTATATTACTCCAACCAAAAAACAATTATCATCTAAACATAACGCACATGACAATCATTTGCTTATTGAAAATAGAAATTTCTATAACATAGTTTCCACTTCAAAACGTGTGTATGTGTGTGAACTATTAGCGCTGAATAAACTAGAAGGTGAATATTTAAAGAAAATAGAAACTTCGAACAAAGAAATTATAAATACATTAGTTAATGTTTTTCTTATGAATATGAAACTGAACTGCCCAGAAGAGTCTCAATATTTCATATATTATAGTATAAAATAAACCAAATTAAGGAGGATTTGGGGTCGGTGAAAGCAACGTGCTATCTATATTTAATTAAGGACAACGTTATAAGGAAATAGCTTCGAAATTTCCATTAATTGGATTCCACGATAATGAATCATTTTCCCCACTCACTTTTCAACTCTATTTTGATTTTTAGTACTCTTGGCTTTCATGAAAATTCGTTTACAACTTTTTCTATCCTATTATTATAATATAGTAATAATTCATTTTCTTTTTATCATTGAATCACAATCTTATCTATAATATTTTATTAATTTTGAAACGAAAATGTAGATTAGTTATTAATTATAGGCACTATGTATTTGATGAAATTTCGATTCAATGATATTTCTTACTTTTCTTATTTTGGTATAAAATTATAAATAAATTTAATTGAATGGCAATGAACTTTATAGAGATAGCATTTGTCTTTCTCTTCTAAATTTTTTATGGTAGTTTCTCAACAATTTCCATGGAGACTCTTTCTGCAGACTTTGTGAGTAAGATAAGGTTTTGGTCTTCGTAGTTAATCAACAATGCAGCACCTCTCTTATAAAATCAGACCAACTCAACACAATTATTATTCAAGCTTTGAAATCAAAGATAAGAGAAAACAAAAAAGCTTCATTGAAATTTGTTTATGGTATTCCATACCCATAAGTTTAGATTATTATGGAGGATTCGTCTGTTCTTAGCCCAATCTCTCTTTTCACCATTGCTATCTTTTTGTTCATTTTCAATCTCAGAATGATAATTCAAGACTTCTCTTCTTCTTTTCCTTATTCTCTTAATCTTTTCTTCTCTAACGCTTACATTCTCTTTGCGTCAACAAGAAACACCAAAGAAAGTATAACAAAGCTACCAATCATAAAGAAACCGAATCGAGTAGAAAACAAGACCTCCATTGAAGAAGTTAAGGCGATGATCGATGATTCGGAAGCTTTATATGAACGTTTGATAGAAGAAGGAGAAGAGTATTTGGTTGAGAAGAATGAGCTGATGACTAATAAGGAGATAGTGAAAGAGGCTTTTAGGTTATTTGATGAGAATCAAGATGGGTTCATAGATGAAAATGAGTTGAAACATGTGTTGTGTTTGTTAGGATACGATGAGTGTACAAAGATGGAGTGTAGGAAAATGATCAAAGTTTTTGATGAAAATAGAGATGGGAAAATTGATTTTTATGAGTTTGTAAAGCTCATAAATAAGAGTTTTTCTTGAAATAGATTTGTAAGTTTGATATAATAATATAACTAAAATAAAAATTTCTGGCTAATTTTACTCGTTTAATGCATTTTTTTTTTGTTTTCAAAATATTTTTTAATAAAAAATTAACTAAGTGATGTTATCCGCAAAAAGTATATGTATTTATTATGTTTGATTATTTGTATTCTGTAATGTTTTTGGTCATTGGTTGAAAAATCTTATTCATAAAATTGTTTAACTTGTGAGTAAAATTTAAAACATCGATCATTTATTCTAAATACATAGAGAATATTAACAAATATTCAATGTAACAAATAGACTAGAATTTGTTATGACTTTTGCATGGAGATGTTCTGTTTCAAACTGTACTGCTTTAAATTCCTACCTGTTCTGATGTCATAGTCAATATCTTGAAAGTCACACTCATAATTTCGGACAATAGACCATCATTTCTCTACACATGTATTCTCGTTTGTTTGGCTGTTTGAAGATTCTCCTTTATCGTCGCTTTGAAGAAAGACGTTGTGATGAACTGGAATTTCATCCTCGAAGTACTACATCACGCTTGATGTACCAGTTTTACCTTCCTAAAGTTTTAGGATTCAATGTTTTAAATGGAATCAGGGCTTAGAGAATTTGTGAGTTTCCGATTTAGTTTGTTTAGAAACAGTAATGGAGTTATAATCCCGATTGTAATCGGGCCATAGTCTTGTTTATAACCCACCTATTGTAAAAGATGGGTTGGTAAATAGGAAACTGTAATTACCCAAACCTCTATAAAATCAGAGTTCGAACTTTTGTGAGTTCAAATATGTATTTAATTTTTTTAGGTGGTAGAGTAGTTTTAAACTTCAAATTGGGGAGGATCAAGAAAATTATCGTTTTCTCTCTCATCTAGTATTACGGTTTGAGGTTGAAAATCTAATTCCAGCTGCTGATTTCTGGTGGGGTGGTGGTTATAAATTGCATTGATGCATGCTAACCCTACTCTTCTTTGTTTTCTTTCTTTAGACTTTTGCTTTGGGTGGTTTGTAGTGAATGTGATCTTTAGGTCTCGGTATAAGTGGTGTTTTTCTCTAAATTTCGATGGTGGTTCGGTTGGCTTTGTCAACGATTACTCGAGGTGGTCTCTCCTCAGCTTTCATCAATGTGTTATGAGGCTGTGTCGTTGGGTTGTCACCATCAAGTGGCTGCCAGATTTACCCCTTCGAGCTCTCACATGTCTTTTCTGTTGTGGGCATTCTAGGTGATAGCGGTTTTCTCTTTTTTTTTCTTTTGGTAGTCAGGAGGTTCGATTCTGGGCTATGAGCTTTTGGTATGGATCTGGATATACATTCCCTGAAATTCGGAAAAATCTAATGTAAAAATCTCGTGGCCAGGTCTCGAACTTGGATGGTGGGAGACTTACCTTTACTCTTTACCATCAGAGTACGAATCCTGGTTAGCGGCTCTCTTTTTAGGTTTAATAATCTGATTCCTTTTTGTTTATTTCTTCTAAGGGCAACTCCAACCCATACACCAAATTTGGTGTAAAAATAACACCAAATTTAGTGATTAGTGTTCTAAAAAGTTTTTTATCTCCAACCACAACACCAAATCTCACACCAAATATAATATTTTTTATTATTATATTATTAAATAAAAGAATTTTTTTATTACTAAAATTAAACTTTTAATTATCTTTTGATAAATAATTAAAAATCAATTTTCATTTTATATCAACTATAACCTAAAATTGCATATTATTAAAAATAAAATTTATTTTAAATAT
>OVBA01003657.1:0-26875 GCA_900406435.1 Lepidium aucheri | reverse complement strand
TATTCGAAGTTCACAACAAATATTAATTATAAGTGTTTATGTAATTAACCACAGAGCAAAAATATGTNTCACAACAAATATTAATTATAAGTGTTTATGTAATTAACCAAAGAGCAAAAATATGTTATTTATAACCTAAGAACTGTCAACTATGCAAACTACATATTAATGTGTAAAAAATGTATACCTAAAACGAACAACGATTATTTGTAAACATTAATATATATTAAAAAAAATACTATCCAAGTAATAATTATATATAATTTGAGACAAATATAGCATGCAAAATAAACATCCCAACACTTAAAAATTATAAGAGAAATATACATTATATGAATCGATCCATTAAATCAAAACCAATTCATATATTAAGATTCATATATAAAAAATACGAATTCAAATTAAATTTAAATAACAATATACAACAAAAATTTCACGAAAATATAATCCCGTGTAACTGCACGGGACATCATCTAGTTTATTACATAAGGTGGTCGTTTTCCGGCAAAACAAAAGTCGACGATGGCCATTATTTTAGGTTTCTGGTCTCTTGGTCTGTATTAGGCCTTTGAAAAACCCTAAATCCTTAATGGGCCTATTTAAAACATAATGGGCCTTTTAATCTTTTTATTTTTATTTTTTATCATCTCTCTGAAAAACTAAAGAACAATATACTAGTTCATAATAAGACCACAAAATACAAAAATACACATTAAAAAAGCTCTTCTTCAACCTCTCGCCTCTCTCCTCCGTTAAGCTTTACCTGTGAACTCCGATCTTTTTTCTCGGCGGCTTGGCCGTCTCACCGCCGCTGGGAAAAATCTCTCTCCTCGGCCTCTTCCTTCCTCTAGTTCCCATATTTTGTTTCTTCCACCGACGCACACTATAGCTAGATCTAAACGTTCTCTGGCTCTCCTCCTCCAACATCTCCACCTTCACTACTGTGCTTCATGGTGGTTGACGGGCTGTGTGGGATGGACTTCCGCCGTAGTTACTTAAAATAAGTGAAGTTTTCTGATCGGAGTGTTTGCTTTATCTTGTCTCATCAGATCTGGTTTGCTTTGGTTTGCCGGAACGTCAAAGCTTCAGATCTGAAAGTGTTGTCAAGGTAAAAGTGGTGTCGGTGTGATGGTAGGTGGAGTTTGACAGGATTGTTGTTGCTGTCGCTGGTACTTCCTTTGTTGGTGAGGTTTTAGAATGTTTGGTTACTGGAGGTGGAATATGCGGTTTGTTTCATTTGCTTGTCATAATAATATGGGTTGCAGTACCACTTAGGTTGTTTCAGACTGGTTATGGTTGGTTAGGATATGATGGATTAGTTTCAGTGAAGTACATCTCTAGGTCAAGTTTAAGTCCTTGCTAGGTTCGATCTGAAGCTGTTTTTCCGGCGTTCGGCTTCACTAGTTAAGGCTGGTTCGCTCTTTGTCTGCATGTGTGGAGTCTGGTTCGAAGGCTTTTATTGTCATGAGTTTTGTTGCGGCTTCAACGAGTCTAGTCATCGGTTTAGGACGAATTGTTATGTCTCTGCCATCTTCGGAATCCCTTGAGTTTATCTCTTTCCGTTTCAGCAGCCCTAGTTCATCAATCGAGAGATGCATATATTCACAATAGGAGGTTCTGTCATCCACTGTTGCTCTTGTAATGTCATGGAGACTATGCTTGTGCGGGTTGAGATTGTATTTGCGAAGATTAGCTACTCAGTCCTTTCCTAACGATTTCCAGTTGTAGTTTTCATAATAATCTACCCTCTTTTGGGTTTTCTCCCGAGAATTCTCTTGTTTTCGCCGGTTACTTTTAATCGTATCTCCCAGGAAATGCTTGTATTCTCGTGGGCTTGTAACTTTTGTATCTTTCTGTTAGTTTAATCTTAATAAATGAGAATATATATATATATATATATATATATATACTAGTTCATTATAAGGAATAAGGGTTTATAAGGATTTAGTCGCTTACTCACTGAATTTCTTCGCAAGCTCAAGAGTTCCGGTAAGCTATGATTTCCTCTCGTAATTTAGCTGTTGTTCATCAGAAGGTTGGGTATGTTGTAGCTTCAATTTCGAATTTAAGCTATAAGGGACTGATTGTTTGCATCGAGACTCTGTAGTCTTGAAGCAGTTACACGAAATGAATTTGTTGAGCTCTGTATGAGCTCATCGTCAACGTAGTATTCTGTTTATGACTTCTGTTTTTTTAAAATTACTCCTTTAGCATATTTTTCTGCAGCTCTGCAAGGTTGTGACTTACTTGAATTTGTGTTAGATTAACATAAATTTTGAAGAATAATGGTGCGACCATATGGGATTAAAGTGAACAAGAGAAAGGAGAGAGATACGATAAGGAAGAAGATGAAGAAGAGCAACAGCCAAAGTTTGAACACAAACAAAAAGCAAAAGAAAGCTAGAAAAGAAAGCACTTCAAGAGCAGAGGAAGATAATGAAGAGAAGGAGATAACTGAGGAAGTAGCAGCAACAGCAGAAGATACTGTGGAAGGGATACCTATTGTGCTTTCTGATCGTAACAAGAACAAGCCCGGCGTTGTTTTTGTGCTTGAGAAGGCCTCTCTTGAAGTTGCCAAAGTTGGAAAGGTAAATTCTTTGGGAGTTTTTGCAGAATTACACTAAGCCATGGGTTTTGTTTATGGTACTAATATATGTTTTTCTCTTTGCAAACTTACCAGCTACTAAACTCGGATGATCATGCTAATTTCTTGAGAAAGAATAAGAGGAATCCGGCTGATTACCGACCAGATATCACTCATGAGGTCAGGACCTTAGAACGTTTAAGTCATACTATACAATACATTGTGACTCATCTTAGTGATCTCTTTCTTCAGACATTTCGTGACTATCAATTTATAAACTCTTACCCACTATTATAAATGTTTTAATCCTGTTATACGGAATGGTTGACAAAAACAAAGAAAAAAATAGAATAATGTTTCAAAAAGAACAATAGATAAAAATTATATGCTAAACTAATATTTACATATCTCAAGTTATAATTTATTTACAGTTTAATAACTAAATATACTTTTTACTTATATGTTTATAAAATCGGATATTATTTTATTTTATACTCATTATGAAATAAATATATGTAATTTTTTTATAATCATAAATAAAAATAATTATTTACAAACCTTTTTAAATTAGTATTGTGAATAGAAATAAATATTTGTGGTAATATAAACATTTAATAAAAGATTATATTGTAAAATATATAAAAATACTGTAAAATTTAGGATCATTAGAATTAACACGTGGAACAATTCTTTTAATGACTAATTTTGAGAACCAACTTTATATAAAAGATAAGATTAAGCTTTGATTTTCTCTTTTTGTTGATAAAATAATTTATGATCGTTGGATTTAAAATATGGATCAATCACGTTGATTAGTAACTTTTGAAACTCAATCTTATATAAAAGATTTGATTTTATCCTTTTTAATATAATATAAATACAAGATATATTTTTGATTGTTGAATTTGATATGTGGAACAATCCCGCTGATTAGTAATTTTTGAACTTAACTTTATATAATATGATTTTTGTTAATAAAATTAATAATTGGACTTAATAATTGGAATTAATAGTTGGACTTAATAATTGGAATTAATAATTGGACTTGACACATTGAACAAACTCGTTGATTTGTAACTTTTAAAAACCAACTTTATGTAAGATAAGCTAAATATTTATAAAATATATTTAAAGATATGTTGTATCTATTTTGTAAAAATAGACTAATAGAGATAAATTTCTAATCATTGATTTTGACACGTGGAATCATCATGTTAATAAGTAACTTTGAAACTTTATTTTATATAATAGCTAGATATAGACCCATGAAATGCACGAGTTATTTTTTATCAGAAAAACTTAATATGTATGATAATTAAAACCATATTTCTGAAAATTATATTGTTTTCAAAGTTACTATAAGTTAAAATTACATATCTTAGTTTATACCAATAAATTGTAATTTTTTTAAGTTTTAAAATTTATTTTAAATTATTCCATAGACAATAATATATACTAAATCAATTTTTTTACTTTATTTTATGAGAATTGTTTAGTTTAAAATTAAAATTGATACTTTTTCTATCCTATAATCTTCATTAATTCAGTTTTAACTCCAGTTTGACCCGTGAAATAATTATGTTGATTAGTAACTTTGGAAATCTAACTTTAAAGATTTTAGGATTAGATTTTTTCTTTTTTATCATAAAATATAAATACAGAATATTTTTTGATCATTGACATGAACAATCTTGTTGATTAGTAACTATTCAAATTCAAATTTATAGATATTATGATTTGATTTTATTATTTTTAATAAAATATAAATACTAAATAATTTTTGATCGTTGAATTTAACATGTAAAATAATCTCATTGATTAATAATTTTGAAACTCAACATTATATAATAGATTTTGATTTTATCATTTTTTCTATAAAAATATAAATAAGAAATAATTTTTGATCTTTGGATTTGACATATGGAACAGTTCCGGTTATTAGTAACTTTTGAACCCAACTTTATATAATAAGATTAAGATTTAATTTTATCTTTTATTTAATAAAATATATATACAAATAATTTTTGATCATTAGATTTGACATTTAGAAAAACCCCGTTGACTACTAACTTTTGAAATCAAACTTTATATAATAAGATTAGTTTTTGATTTTATCTTTTATTTAATAAGATATAAATACAGAATAATTTTTGATCATCAGATTTGACACTTGAACAATCTCGTTGACTACTAACCTTTGAAACCCAACTTTATAAAATAGAATTAGAAATTGAGTTTATCTTTTATTTGATAAAATATAAATACAAAATAATTTTTGATCGTTGGATTTGACACATATAACAATCTTATTGATTACTAACTTTTAAAACTCAACTTTATATAATAGAATTAGGATTTGATTCTATCATTTAGTTAATAAAATATAAATATAGAATAATTTTTTATTATTGGATCTGACACGTGGAACAACCACGTTGGCTACTTACTTTTGAAACCCAACATTATATACTAAGATTAGAAATTGAATTTAACTTTTATTTAATAAAATATATATACGGAATAAATTTTTGATAGTTGGATTAGACACGTGGATAAATCTTGTTGACTACCAACTTTTGAAACTCAAGTATTTTATCTGTTTTTTGTTTTTTATAAATAATTTTTATGGTATAATATATTTTTTATATAAGAAAATTAGCAATAAAAATTACTTTTTAGAATTAATTTTTAAACAATTAATATTCTCAACATCCTTGTTGATTAAGATTACTTGTTGGTTAGCAATTATTTTTAAATTAGTATAAGCTAAAAATTGAAAACTTCTATTTAATTATATATTTTATCTATTTTTTTAAAAAAATAGATAAATACAAGAAAAGTTCAGGTCGTTGAATTTTGACACGTGAAATCATCTTGTTAATAAGTAATTTTGAAACCTTACTTTATTTAATAGGATTTATTTTATGTTTTTATAAATTATTTTTAATATAAAATTATTTTATATAATAAGATTAGTAATGAAAATTATTTTTTGTTAGAATTAATTTTTTAACAATTAGTATTCTTGATTTATTTTTTAATAAGATTTCTTTTTAGGTTAAGAATTATTTTTAGATTAAGAAAGCTAAATATTTAAAGATCTATTTTGTTGGAACCGGGTTTAGCACAACGAGTATTAAAACGGTGGTTCCTGATTAATAGAGTAGGGAAGAATGGACAATGACACTTGTGGATTTGAACGGGAGTAAGAGATTAGTTAACAGAGTAATAAGACACGTAAAAGCCGAATTGGTGTTCTTATTAAACTTTGAATGTCCAAAAGAAGATCCCCTTACGGAAAGATTGTGCCTCTATTTATAGTTTATAGAGGCGGGTTACATGTGTAGAAAATGAAAATTTACAAATCTTGTTGATAAAACTAAATCTGTTAAGATTCATGCTAGATTTGCGGAAGTTTTCCATATCGGAATAGGAAAACTTCCGTTTATTGTATGTTGATGTGTCATCCGACTTCCTTTCAGGTTTGTGGAACCTTCCAAGACGAGATATTGTGCCAAGTCGAATATCTTATCCGAGTTGAAGACTTAGTGCTTGCAACCGAGTGGTTCTTTTATATTCGACCTGTTGTTTTCGGTGGACAAAGTAGGATCTCGAATCCACCTCCAACAATTGTCCCCCCTAGACTCGGAAAAATATAGTGCCAAATTTCTGAGTCGGAAAGGTTGTTTCATCTTCCAGAATCTTCAGTCCACGTGTCAATTTTTCAGTGGGTCATTTGAACAGTCGCCTCAATTTTAAGCGAATCATCATTATTACCACGTGACGTCGCTTCGATTACTTCCTGCTCATTCATTATTTCATCTTTGCGTCGCTTCATATTTCAGTAATTCTCTATAAATATCATTCATTTTCTTCTTTTACTATTCACTTTTCATCTGCTCATACTTACTTTGACGACTTCCTAGTTCTTCTATACTCAAATTTCTTTTAAGTTCTTCTTATTTTACTTCTTCATTCTTCTTTTGAAAATGAGTCTTGATGACTTTAAGCTTCCTAATATTGAGGTCGGTGTTAATTCTGCTCTTGAGGGTTTAAATGCTCGACCCTTTATAGGTTCTTCTAGGGTTTCTGAACCCTTAGCTGCTCCGATTCGTGATATAGTTGATGTCCCTTCGAGTTTTGGCCAGGAGAAAATGCGACCCCCGAAGAAGGCGAGGAAAAATGCACCATTAAGGATCGGTTCTCCAAGGAGAGAAAGTAGGAGCGGTTCCGCCCGTGGAAGGGGTAGGGGAATGCCTGCCCGAGTTGCTGAGGACTACCTAGAAATAGTGGAACTACAATCTGAACTTTCTGCCGCCAAAGAGGAACTCGCTTGCACTAAGGACGAGTTGAAAGTGGAGCGTGAAAATATCCTCAAGTTGGTAGCTCAAATGAGAAATTGTCAAATTTGCTGGATTTCGCCGAATCTGACCAGGGCATCACTTTTAAATCCGCCGAAATGGCTAATGACACGATGCTAAGATTGTGCGCCGAGTTAGATCTGGTGATGAGAGACTTTGATTCTCGACTTTGCTAGGCGCTAACCGTTGAGAACTCAAGATTTTTTAGTGTTCTTTGTGAGCGCCTATCCAATTGTTTCGATCAGATTGCTGCTCGATTTTGCGATCTCGACAAGAATCTCGAGAATCGTTTGTCATACGCCTAGTTTATTGGATCAGCAAATGTTCTTCGACTACTTTCTAATCGGGGATTTAACATTCCTTGTGCGGTCGTAAACTCGATGACTGCCAAAGTGAACGAGTTCCAAGAGCTTGTTAACAAGGAGAGCCTGACGTCACTGCTTACGGGGGACTTGGTCGTCCCTATTTTCGTGATTTGTTGTAGTCTTTTTGTGTTGTCGGCACTAGGCCTTTAAGGTGGAATTCTTTGTACGTACTCGATATTTTTTGTAAATGCTTTTCCTGTGTAAATAAAAGGAGACTTGATAATGAATGAAACACTTACTTTAATGATTTTGACTCGTCATTTTACGAATTGTAGATCCTTTTCTTGTTTTTACGCGTTTTAAAGAAGTTTTTTATGCGTTTAGAGAGTTTGATCTCGTTTCAACGTTGGAAGAGAACCTTTTATTATGCGGCTTTGAAACTGAGATTTTAGGACTCAGTTAATTTTAAGTAGTTTGGATTCAGAAACTGTATTCGTAAAACTTGGTCCAAAGGATTTCCCATTATCTGTTTTTCTGAAATCATGTTATGAAATCATGTTCTGACTTTATTTAAGACTTTATTCTCATAATTCCGTACAAAGCTTTGCTTTGTCGTTAAGTGAGATTCCAATCTTGATAAATCTATACGGAACTTTGTTCCGTCTTTTGGTGAGAAATCAACCTTGGCATTTCTGTACATAGCTATGCTTTGTCTTTGGGTGTGTACGGAACTATGTTATGTCGTTAAGCGAGAAATTATTCTTGGTAGTTCTGTACAAAGTTGTGCTTTGTCTTTTGATCTGTACGTAACTATGTTCCATTGTTAAGCAAGAAGTTATTCTTGTGAACCTGTCCTAGGCTATGTTTTCGTCTTTTGATGATATCTGATTTGATAAACCTATCCTAAGCTGTGCTTTTGTCCTTTGACAAGAACTGTTTCAATGCATCTGTCCTAAGCTATGTTTCCGGCCTCTGACGAGAATTGTTCTTATGAACATGTATGGAACTTTGTTCCGCTGTTTACTGAGACTTCCATCTCGGTCAATCTGTACAAAGCTTTAAGCCTTGTCTTTCATGTCAAAAGTTAAACTCCTATAAATGCTACGAGAGACGAGTCTCGTAATGCATAAGCTTTTCTATTTGAATTTGGTAGAATTTGGAATTTGCTTTCCAAGATGATGACTAAGTCTTAGTCAGCGATTTTTGAGGTTTTAGACTCAATGATTGTAAGTTTTTCGAGGTTAGGCTCGGCAAGTTTAGAACTCGGCATTTAAGATAAGAACTAGGTTATAGTCGTGGATTTTTGAAGTTTAGAATTCAGCAGAATTCCTTTACTTTTAATAAGTTTTTTAAGGTTGAGCTTGGCGAGATTTTAAGACTCGACCTAAAAGATAGTTTTGAATGCGAGAATTAATCTCAGGTTATGACTCGTAAATATGTAGGGTGTAATCCTGTCTTTTTCTTAAATGCCGATTTGCGACAAAATAATATTTTTATAAATTTATAACTGGACCCGAAGGCTACCTACGTACCCCAAAGGGATCAAGCCAAGACGTAGTTCTTATTACGTAATTAATGAAGTAGATAATAATGCGCTAAGTGACGCATTAAGTTTGTCAAGAAAGCGATTTGCTAGTAATAATATCACTTTAAGTTGATGGAATTCTAACTTTGAGGAGTTGGAACTCCTTCCATGCTGGCGATTTTATAGACGCCCAGTTTTACAAGTTCAAAAATAATGTATGGCCCTTCTCAATTGGCACCTAGTTTTCGGGCATTGAGTTCGGCCGTGTTCTCCAACACTTTTCAAAGTACAAGATCTCCGATAGTAAAGTGTCGTCTCCGTACTTTCTTGTTGTAGTACTTTACAGCTTGCTGTTGATAATTTTGTACTCGGAGGATGGTTTCGTCGCGTTCCTCTACCAAGTCATCAGTACTATTTTCCATAGCGTTGTTATTTGTGTCTTCATTCTCGGAAAGACATTCACGGTGCAAAGTTGACACTACTATTTCTACTGGAGTTGTTACTTCCATTCTATGAGATAGAGAGAATGGAGTTCGGCCGGTTGATCGCCGAGGTGTGGTTTGATGTGATCATAATACACTTTTGAACTTGGAAGCCCAACTTCCCTTCTTTTCAGAAAGTCGCTTCTTTAGACCATCAAGGATCTAATTGTTTGTGGCCTCTGCCTGACTATTACCTTGCGGGTTTTGTGGTGTTGATTTGCTTAATCGGATATTCCATCTGGCGCAAAAGTTAGTAAATCTGGCTGAGATGAATTGAGATCAGTTGTCCGTTACGATTTTGTATGGGAGACCATGTCGGGAGATGATGTTTTTCCATATGAATTTGATTACATCTCTATACTTGATCTAGGAGTAACCTTTTGCTTCGATCCATATTGAGAAGTAGTCGGTCATTACAAGCATGATGATGGTAACAGTCCGACTATATCCATTGCTTATCGCATGAATGGATAAGGCATTATCGCGGATGTTAACTTCTTAGTTGAAGCATGAATAATGTGCCTGTACCTTTGGTACTTGTCGCATCTGGCAGTGTACTCGGTACAGTCCTTGGACATGGTTAGCCAATAATAGCCGAGTGTCCTAATCTTTTGAACAAGCGTTCTACCACTTTTGTGGTTTCCTCCTGCTCTGTCATGCATTTTCTTGAAGATTTTGTTGACTTCGTTGCTGTGAACGCATGTAAGCAAGACTCCATTTGAACTTCTTTGATAAAGGTTTTTGCCGACTTGGGTGTAGAAAGCAAACTTGGTTTTTAGATGGTGTTTTGCTGTCGATGATATAGGATATGATTTCGTCTCCCTAGTCTACTTTCTGTTTGTTGTTATGTTTGGCATATGCCATCTTGGAATCGGAATCTTCTCGGACTTTGTCTATTATCGAGACTATTTCTGTATCTCCTTTTGGTAGGCTTATGCTTGGCCTATCTATGCTTTCTACCGGGATGATCCGTTGTTGGACGGGATCTGTTGTGGATGCGAGAGCAGCGAGGGCGTCGGCAGATATGTTGTCGGACCTTGAGATTTTGTTGAATTGAAATCTCAACTCCTTGGTTATCTCCTTTACTACATGGAGATAAGCTTCCATTATGTCATTCTTTGTGTCGTATCCTCCGTTTACTTGATTGATGACGAGTTGAGAGTCACAGTAGCAACTGATGTCAATGGTTCCGACTTCTTCAGCCAAGTTTATTCCTGCAATTAATACCTCGTAGTCTGCTTCATTGTTTGAAGCTGGGAATGCAAGTCGAAAAGACTGTTCCAAGATTTCTCCCGTGGGGCTTTCTAGCCTGATTCCACTCCTGAGCCGTGTTGTGAGGAAGATCCGTCCACGTAGATCATCCACATTTGCCTTTTTTCCAAGCCTAGAGGCTCTAGATCTGGTGATAGCTCGATTATGAAGCCGGTTAGGACTTGTGACTTTGAGCTTGTACTTCCTTAGAATTTGGTATCAAACTCGCTCAACTCGATTTCCCACTTTGTTAGTCGTCCTGACTGATTTGGACTATGTAGTATTATCTGCAACGGGTGATTTGTTAACACTATAATGGAATGCGATTGGAAGTAAGGGCGTAACTTCCTTGCAGAGATAACCACTGCTAGCGCAAGTTTCTCTGTGGTAGGGTATCGGGACTCGACTCTGTCCAATGACTTGCTGATATAAAAGATTGGGTACTGAGTTCCTCTGTCATCTCGAACTAGTACGCCACTAATTGCCGAGGTGGAAATCGCAATGTACAAATATAATGGTTCACCGTATTTTGGCTTAGCGAGTATCGGTGGAGTTGAAAGATATTCTTTCAGTTCGGAGAAGGCATTCTTGCAGCTTTCGTCCCATTTGATTTTTTTATTTCCGCGCAATAAGTTGTAAAACGGGAGACATTTGTCCATCGAGCGCAATATGAAGCAATTTTTGGCGGCTATCTGTCTCGTCAATCTTTGAACTTCTCACTTAGTTTTCGAAGAAGGTAGCTCTTGAATTGTCGTGACCTATTTTGGGTTTGCTTTGATTCTTCGTTGAGTGATTATGTATCCGAGGAATTCTCCTGATGTAACTCCAAAGGTGCACTTTGCCGAATTGAGTTTCATTTGATATTCATTCAGTGTTCTGAAGCAATGGGCTAAATGGTCGATATGGTCTTCTGCCCTTAATGACTTCACTAGCATGTCATCAGTACATACTAGTGACGAGGCACTCATAGGTAGGTCCAACATTCTTCAGCCCGAATGGCATTACTTTGTAACGATAAGTGCCTCACTCAGTGATGAACAATATCTTTTCCATGTATTCAGGATGCATTCGGATCTGGTTGTATCCTGAGAAAGCATCCATAAATGAGAGAAGCTCGTTCCCGGCTGTTGCTTTGACAATTCGGTCGATATTTGGTAGTGGGCAGCTATCCTTTGGAGACACTTTATTGAGATCGGTGAAGTCTACGCAAACTCTCTACTTTCCATTCTTTTTGGGAACGAGTACTGGATTAGCCAGCCATTTTGGATATTGAACTTCGGTGATTGACCCGATTTCAATCAGCTTCTTTACCTCTTCGATAACGGCCTTTGTTCTTTCTGGCCTGAGCTTTCTTCTTTTTTGCTTTATCGGCTTATACAGCGGATCAACGTTTAGCCTATAACTTGTGATTGCCGGATCGATTCCAAGTATAATGCTTGGTTTCCATGCGAATGTTGCCATGTTCTCTTCGAGGAGACGTATCATCTTTTCCTTGATGGATTTGGTTAGGTCGATTTTGATGTTTACGCACTTCATCGGATCAGCCAAGTTGATGTTGACAAGCTCGATAGTCGACTGATCAGGCTTCTCGAGAATGGGAGGTTTGGTCAGTACTTTGCTCCCTATCGATGCCATGATCATGCATGACTTCTTTCTTAACTTTAGTTCGGCAATGAAGCAAATTTTGGCCATTTTCTAATTGCCCTTAAGTGTGTAGACTCCTTCGTTTCTCGAAATCTTAACGCATTGATGATAGCTCGACGACACATCTTTCACCATGTGTATCAAAGGCGTTCCTAAGATCATGTTGTAGATGGGTGGTTTATTACAACAAGTAGCTTGATCCATCTCGTGAGTCCAACAACTCGGATAGCTAATTTCACCGTTCCGATCGCGTTGATTGTGCTTCTATCAAACGCAGTCAAGGTTCTGTCCACGAGTTTAAGATGGACGTCTGGCAGTGCCATCTTATCGAGAGTCTCTATAAAGATGAGATCTACTAAACTCCTAGTATCAATGAGAATTCATGAAACGTCACAGTCAGCAACTCGAAGTTTGACGACTATGGGATTGTTGTGTGGGAAGCTAACTCCTTTGACGTCTTTCGCGGTGAAAGTGATCACTGAGTCTACAACGTGCATGCATTTCTGGACGGGCTCCTAGTTGACTGAAGCGATTACTTTTCGCTTATAATTTTTAATTGAGCGAGGGGTATCATCACAAAATTGTAATCCGTCCATGATTACACCAACGATAACTCATGGATCACTAGATTCGTTGTTGTCTTCTTCCAACTTTTGCCGCTTTGCTAATTCAGAAGTGCCAGCCTTCGGTTTTGCCTACTTGAATGTGGCTTCTTGTTGCTTAGCTTTTTTCCGCTTATGTGCTTTATGCCTCTGGGTTTCTTCTGAGACCTCTAATTCTCCTTTGCTGAATTTCTCAGCAAGGAATTCTTGCAGCTGTTTGCATTTTGCGGTCGAATGCCTGCCTTCTTATGGAAACCACATTATTTGTTCCGATTGTAGGTGTTGTTGAATGATTTATCGCAGGGGCTGTTATTCTTCCTGACTTGGAAAGCAGTTGTCGAGTTTGCCTTGCCTTTATTATGCTGCCTAGGCTCGTAGTGCATCTCCTTTTGCTCTTTGGCTACCGAATTCCACTGCACACTTTGGTTTTGTGAGAGGATTTGTTTTTCCTCTACATACTTGGTGTGTCTACCTTTCTTGCATAAGGCGTCAGAGATCGTATTGGGCCTATTAACAAAAAGATCATGTTTTAACGCCTCATCAGTCACCATTCTAGTTCGAAGGGCTTCGATTGCCATGTCATCACTAACCTTGGCCTTGGTCAGTATCTTTTTGAAGCGTTCGAGATATGCATTTAAAGGTTCGTCAAAGCCTTGCCTCAAAGATCTCAGTTCAGTGGTTGAGGTATCCTGATTGAGGAACATAGCATATTTCTTCATAAAAAACTCTACGAGTTCGTTGAAGCTCTTGATTGACCTGGCAAGAAGCTTGGTGAACCATACCAAGGCGTCTCCGGTTATGTTTTCCGCGAAGTGCTGGTAGTAGGCTGCGGCTTTGTTGTCTACGGTGTATTTGGTACCGTTCACCATGACATTGCAGGCGCTCATAAACTCTATAGGATCCGAGTTCCCATCGTAAGAGGGGCATCAAAGTTGCAGCCCTCTATTTACCGAGACTCTCCGTAGTCGCGGTGCAAATGGCGAATTCTGCGCCTGAGCTAGGATCCTTCCTATTTTGGGTGCCGAGCTAGTAGCTTGATGGAATTTAGACTTGATGTCATCCATCATCTTTAATACGGTAGCAGCATCCAAATTCACCTAGTTTTGTTGTCTTGATGCGTTTGGTATGGCAGAGTGGTCCTGTACCGAGGTGGCGACTGGTTGTGGACTTGGAAAGTCCCTGAATATTGTTCTCTGGACGCTAGCCAATGCCTCCGCGCATGGTCTGCTGACTTGAGTAGTTGGGAGACTACTCTCATTCAAGCGAGATTCGAGCCGATCGAACATCTCGGCGTTTCTTCGATTAGAAGCTTTGTGCTGTGCGATCAGATTACACACTAAAGTTTTGAGAGTTGTTGACCCAGTGGTGGCGGTGGAAGGTCTTCATCCTCCCGAGTTTCCTGTCGACTCTCTTTCTGAGTATGAGTCGTATCTAAGGTCGATCCATCCACTGGATCAGTGTGTTCTTGAGGGAGAGGTTCCCTCCTTTCCGGTGAGCTGATGGTGAGTTCTCCGTCCATCATGTTCTTAATCTCAGAGTTTCCTCTTACCTTTGCGAAGATGTCCTTCGATATCTTCCCCACAGACAGCGCCAACTGTTGAAACCGGGTTTAGCACAGCGAGTACTAAAACGGTGGTTCCTGATTAATAGAGCAGGGAAGAATTGGCAAGGACACTTGTGGATTTAAACGTGAGTAAGAGCTTAGTTAACTGAGTAATAAGACAGGTGAAGGCCGAATTGATGTTCTTATTAAACTTCGAATATCCAAAAAGAAGGTCCCCCTTACGGAAGGATTGTGCCTTTATTTAGAGTTTATTGAGGCGGTTTACATGTGTAGAAAATGAAAATTTACAAATCTTGTTGATAAGACTGAATTTGTTAAGATTCATGTTAGATTTGCGGAAGTTTTCCATATCGGAACAGGAAAACTTCCGTTTATTGTATGCTGATATGTCATCCGACTTCCCTTCAGGTTCATGGAACCTTCCGTGACAAGATATTTTGCCAAGTCGAATATCTTATCCGAGTTGAAGACTTAGTGCTTGCAACCGAGTGGTTCTTATATATTTGATCCGTTGTTTTTGGTGGACCAAAGTAGGATATCGGATCCACCTCCAACATATTTTATCTATTTGTTTTTAAAATAGACTAATACAGATAAATTTCTGATAGTTGATTTTCATACGTGGAATTATCCTGTTAATGAGTAACTTTGAAACCTTATTTTATATAATAGGATGAAAATATTCATGTTAATAATATTAATATAAATTAAAATAAAATAATGATACATTAAAGTTAAAGTGTTTACTTTTTTTGCTTGTTTGTCTTTATTGCATTGGATGTAAACGAGAGATAAATAATTATGTTGAATAGAGTTTGAAAAGTTTGAGAGAACTGAAAAAATCGTCTATATGTTTATGTATATATGTAGCAATTGATATTCACAATTCTTTTTTAGATTATTATTATGAATACAAAATCATTTTTAGATTGGGATCATATATACATAATTATTTAGGAAATATTTAGATAATAATATTCGGTTTGGGATTATGATCAAAGATAATTATTTTGTAATAAAGCTAAATATTAAAAAAATCTATTTAATTTTCTTTTATCTTCTTCTTTTTAAAAAAATAAATACAAAGAAAATTTCTGATCGTTTGATTTTGACACGTAGAATGATCCTGTTAATGAGTAACTTTGAGATCCAACTTTATATAATATGATTCATTTTTTGTTTTTAGAAATTATTTTTAATATAAATTTATTTATATAATAATATTTGTAATGAAAATTATTTTTTGTTAGAATATTTTTTTTAAACAATTAGTATTCTTGATTTTTTTATTAAGATTTTTTTAGATTAGGAATTATTTTTAGATTAAGATAAGTTAAACATTAAAGATAAAACATATTTAAAGATCTATTTTATCTATTTTTTCAAAATATACTAATACAAATAAGTTTCTGATCGTTGATTTTTTCACGTGAAATATCTTGTTAATGAGTAACTTTGAAACCTTATTTTATATAATAGGATGATAATATTTATGTTAATAATATTAAAACAAATTAAAATAAAATAATGATACAATAAAGTTAAAGTGCTTACCTTTTTTGCTTGTTTGCCTTGATTGCGTTGGATGTAAACGGAAGATAAATAATTATGTTGAAGAGAGTTTTAAAAGTTTGAGAGAACTGAAAAACTCGTCTATATGTTTATGTATATATAACAATTGATATTCACAAGTCCCTTTTAGATTAAGATTATGAATATAAAATCATTTTTAGATTGTGATCATATATACATAGTTATTTAGGAAATATTTAGATAATAATATTCGGTTGGGATTAGGATCAAAAATAATTATTTTGTGATAAAGCTAAATATTGAAAGAATCTATTTAAAAATTTGTTTTATCTTTTTTTTAATAAATAAATACAGAGAAAATTTTCGATTGTTAGATTCTGGCACGTGGAATGGTCCTATTAAAGAGTAACTTTGTGATCCAACTTTATATAATAGGATTTTTCAAAATAAATAAATAGAGAAAAAAAATTTATCGCTTGATTTTGACATGTAAAAGCATCCTGTTAATGAGTAAATTTGTCATCCAACTTTATATAATAGGATTTAATTTTATACTTAGTATGAAATAATATTTATATTATAGATTATAAATAAAAATAATTTTTTACAATCTTTTATATATTAGGATTGTGGATAGAGATACATATTTTGTGATAAAGATAAATATTTAAAAAATCTATCTGAAAGTATATTTATCTTCTTATTTTTAATATATAAATGCAGAAAAAAAATTTGATCTTCGGATCTTACATGTGGAACAATTCTGTTAATGAGTAACTTTGTAATATTCAACTTTATATAATAAGATTTAAATTATGAATAAAAATAATTATTTACGATCCTTTTTATATGAGGATTTTGGATAGAGATACATAGTTTATGATAAAGATAAATATTTAAAAAATATATCTTAAAGTATATTTATCTTCTTATTTTTAACATATAAATGCAGAAAAAATTTAATTTTTGGATCTGACACTGGAACAATCTTTTAAAATCATTCAATATTATTTTAAGATAATTATTTTGTGAGAAACCTAAATATTAAAAAAATTTATTTAAAATCAGTTTTAGCTTTTTTCAAAAAATAAATAAATACATAAAAATTTATGATCATTGCGATTTTGACACGTGGAATCATCGTGTTGGATTTATTTTTCCGTTTTTTATAAATTATTTTAGTAGAGAATTATTTTTATGTAATAAGATTAGTAATGAATTTTTTTTTGTTAGAATTAACTTTTTAGCAATTAGTATTCTTGATTTTTCTTATTAAGATTTCTTTTTAGGTTAGGAATTATTTTTAGATTAAAATAAGCTAAATTTTTTTTAAAAAATTAAATATCTATTTTATCGTTTTTAAAAAAATTGACTAATATAGAAAAAATTCTGATAGTTGATTTTGACACGTGAAATCATCATGTTAATGAGTAACTTTGAAACCTTATTTTATATAATAGGATGATAATATTCATGTTTATAATATTAAGTAAATTAAAATAAAATAATGATATATTAAAGTTAAAGTTTTATCTTTTTTGCTTGTGTTCCTTGATTGTGTTTGATGTAACAGGACATAAATAATTGTGTTAATGAGAGTTTGAAAAGTTTGAGATAACTGAATTCCCTTTTAGATTAGGATTATGAATATAAAATCTTTTTTAGATTGAGATCTTGTATACATAGTTATTTAGGAAATATTTAGATAATTATGTTTGGTTGGGATTAGGATCAATGATAATTATTTTGCGATGAAACTAAATAGTGAAAAATATAAAAACTATTATATCTTTTTTTAAAATAAATAAATACAGAAAATTTTGTGATCGTTGGATTATGACACGTGGAATCATCTTGTTAATGACTAACTTTGAGATCCAACTTTATATAATAGGATTATTATATATATATATATAGCAATTAATATTCACAATTCCCTTTTAAATTAGGATTATGAATACAAAAATTTTTTTAGATTGAAATTATGTATACAAATAAATATTTAGGAAATATTTAAATAATTATATTCAGGTAAGATTAGGATCAAAGATAACTATTTTGTGATAAAACTAAATATTGAAAAAATCTATTTAAAAATGTGTTTTATTATTTTTTAAATAAATAAATACGGAAAAATTTCTGATCGTTGAATCTTGACACGTGGAATTATCCTGTTAATGAGTAACTAACATTCAACTTTATGTAATAGGATTTCTTTTGTCAATTATTAGATGGACAATATCCAGTTTAGCCCCATCTATGGGAACAATGGCTCATATACTCCTTTTGGTCACTCTAAATTCTCAAATTATCTTGTTATGTTTCAATTTTATTTAATATTTATTTTAAATATAAATAATTATGGAGTGGAAATTTATCCAGACGAAAGTTTAAATATTTACAAACCCAACCAGTTAAAACCCGTCCATTTTGTGACCCAATTAGATATATATCGAGTAGAATTTAAAATCAACAAAATTAATTCATAAAACCAATTAGAGGAGAAAACCGTAACAAAACCGTTAAAACCCAAAAACCGATTCTAATTAACTTCTAGAAAACCAATTTTGTTAAAATTCCCAAATCTTCCCAAGATCTTCCTTGTAAACCCTAACGCATGTCAATTTTCCCAAATCGAGTGAAGTGCGCAGGCATTAGAAATTCGAGTTCGATTTTGATTTCGTTAGCTTTAATTATGAATTTTTTAATGGTGATTTTGATTTCGTTTGCAGCAACCATATGTTTGTCTGAATGATCTCCTGGGTTCTAAATATGGTTGATAACAGAGAAATCGTAATTGTGATGTATGATATTAGATGTTTTATGATTGAATAAATGATTAATCTATAGTGTGATGTATAATTTTGGATGATTTCCGGTTGAAGTAGAGAACAATTCAATCATTTGAATAATCGAGAAAGAAACAGAAGGAAGAAACAAATTGGGGGATGATGGTGCAACGTGGCGCTTCCTTATTAGGTGTCAAGAGACTCTGAACACTTCAGAGGGTTTTTGAATTCTATATTTTGAAGGTTTTGGGGCAATTTTTTCATATGTAGACATGTTTCATCCACGATTGGTTTTGGACATTTTTTTAAAAGCTTTTGCTTGGTTAGTACGACTTGTAGAGGGGAAGCAGATATAAGGCAAGAACGATAAGTGAATAATAGGAGTCATTACTGATTAAATGATGATTTTTTAAAAGCTTTTACACAAAATATAAACCCTAAAACAAGTTGATCATCCAAACAAACAAAAGGTAAGATATAAAGATAATAACAACATTAAACATAATAAGAGGATAAAGGAATGGCTAGTTCCTCAGGAAAGGGTGCCTCAGTAGCTCCTTAGCCGTTGGCCTGGCATAAGAGTGCTTGCGTAAAGAACCATAAACGAAGTCATAGGCATCAAGAGACAGCAAACTATACGGTATAGATCCTGGAAGGTCTCATCTGCTGAGAATGAGATCCAAATAATTGTAATTTATAGATACAATGATCGAGCGATGGGTGGGTTGTCCGACTCGATGCCAAGTAGACATACCAGTTAGCATCTCCAGAACCATGAGTCCAAAGGAACAGATGTCTACTTTACAGTCGACTCTATAATCAGGTTGTAGATGGTCCAGAATCTCTGGTTCCTTGTAATGGATGTCATTTCTCCTATGCTATGGCAGCTCCCCATAGCCAGAGGATCCAATCTCTATCGTTGACTCGAAGTGAGCAATCAAAGGCGTAAACCCATTGAGCCTCCAAGATTTGGGTTTGGCTCATACATTAAGATGTTTTGTGGGTTGAGATCACAATGTGCAACGTGTGCAGCATGAATGTCAGAAAGCCCTTGTAGAATGTCCCGAGCTAGTTCCTTCACATGCATCAATGACAGTGGAGCGAAGCAATAACATTTATTGTGCAGAGAATCACCGAAGCAGTAATCCAGAACAATATTGTAGTTCTCTGTGGTCTCGTCTAATGTTATCTCATTCCCATAGGACTTGATAACAATGGGAGAGTGAAGGTGTTTCAAGAAGTTCTCTTCCGCCTAAAGAGATTCTGAAAAGTGCAAGGACATAAATTTGATGGCTCTTTTGGTGTCCCTTTCAACCGCAAGCCTAATGGTTGCGTGCCGTGTATAGAGAACATCATTGGCATTCCAGAGATCATTTAGAGAGTACATATTGGCTGCTTGTGAAAAAGAGAATTGGAATAAAAGAGAAATGAATATGGAAGAAGTTTAACCCTAGAAGCATGTAACTATAAAGGATAATGGAAAGTATATAAAAATAGTGTGTTAGTTAATTCGTCTCGAGTATTTATGGTTGAGTAATAATTAGGGTTAGGGTAAGTAACTAGGGTTAGTAATGAATAGGCAGAATTGAAAAGACATCTTGCATACTTGGGGTCTGCTCGTAATGGTTGAGTAATAACTAGGGTTAGATAACCATCACGTAATTGAGGCCTGCATTTATTGTTTAACATAACATGAAAAGCAATCATTACAAAGTGTTGATAAAGAGTGTTTCTGATGGTCCGTTTATGACACCATAACATAAAGAGTGTTTAAGGTTGAGCAATAATTAGAGTTAGGAAAAGTAACTAGAGTTAGTAATGAATATGCGGAATTGAAAAGACACCTTGGGAAAAGATACCTAGGGTTAGATAACCATCACGTCATCACACGGTCTAGAAGGAACATGAGTTACTACAACACATATGAAAGGCCTTTTGAGATTTTATGTATATAAGCATATATATAACCGTAATATTTCATTTTCTCTGTCTCGATATAATCAATACAAAAAATTTCATCGACTGACAGTTGGGGAAATAAAGCAAAAGAATATTTTCTCTTGATATGGTGTGATTTATGATTATTTTAGGTTTTCAGAGATATAGATATGCATGACGTTAAATGAAAATAAAATAAACATTAATTAAGTCACAATAAATATGAATTATAACGGTTCAATGAGAGTAAACTCGTGCATCAGGAATAAATGAAGATGTCTGTCAGCTCTTTATTTTATCTTTACTCGAGACAGAAATCAACTACTACTTCCATTAATTAATTTTTTTTAGCTCATATGCATCTCATCTGTTTCGTTTTTTAACAAAAACAAAAATAATTGTCCCCTTCTCCAATTTAAACTATGTTTATATTGCTTTAAAACTATGTTTATATTGTGTTATCATGAAGTGTTATCGTGTTATCAAGCATTATCTTTTGAAGGGGTATTTGAAGTTGACTTTAGTATTGTTGTTTTATTAAAAACCCTACACTGCACAAGGCATCATAACTAATTGGACATAAGCGTTAATTAGAAAATAATAAAATACAAAATTAATTGGAATTATATTTCACATAGTTAGTTGGTAGTATATTAGACAGAGTTAATTGAAAACTAAAAATATATTACACAAATTAAATTGAAAAATAAGGTTTAGTTAACGAAAAGGTGTGTTAAGAGCTCAACCGCCGTTGACCGTATGGCAGGATGCTTCCTCACGCAAGCTTGGACGAAGCTCACTGGTTCTGGAGAGGCGGTGGCGAGTACATAGGATAGTACATACGGAGGAGAACTACTCTAGGCAATGAGGTCGTGCCAGTTAACACTACAAAGAATCCGGAGTCCTTGGAAATGCTGCTAAGGTTGTGTGGCGGTGAGAAGTTGTACCACAATGCACCCGAACGACCATATGTCAACTTTGCAGTATACTTTGTAATCTGCAATGTAATTGTCAGAGATAAGTTTTGGAGCCATGTAGCGGAGATCAATTCTATTGTGTTTAGGCCAAAGGTAGTACCCAATGGACCCTCTCACCATAGCTGACTCGAAGTTAGAAACTACACAAGTAGAACCGTTGGGTCTCCAACGATGATAAACTTCAGTAAGCAAGATATTACGCGGGTGCATAACATAGTGGACGATGTGATTAGAGTGTATGTATTCTAAACCATGGAGAATATCCCTCGCCATAAGTCGTACTTCTGCTTCTGGTATAGGTGTGATGGTCTTACTATGAAGTGTACCGTTGGAGCAGTACTCGTGTACGTTGGCAATGTTGCTTCTTTTGGTATTTAGGCCTTCACAACGGACAGTTTGTTGGTTGTAGAAAGCGATGACATTAGGGTGTGGGTGAAGGCATTGTAAAATGGCCGCCTCTGCCAGAAGATCACCGGTGCCTAATATCGGAGCAATCTTTAATGCTCGATCAACATCGCAAATAGAAGCAAAATAAATGGATGAAAAATGGTGACTGAGTAGCATCCACAGATAAAACTTGCCTCATGGCTTGAAATCCTGTGATGCAAGCTCCGAGAGCATCAAATGCGTACTTAAACTTATTATCTGCATCCACCTCATACCTTGTTTTGGTCCCTGATTCACTTTCTCCAAGACGTGCAAATACACATGCAACAACCTCTAGCAATCTACTTCACTGCCACGTACAAATGAGGCAGCCAACCTTTTCCCTCTTAAAGCCGTAGAGTATGACAATGAAATTCCAGTTTGAGATTGCACCATACTCACGATAGATTTTGCAAGCAGCGTTTCCAAATGACCCGGGAAAGTTTCTAGTAAAACTTTTGCAACTTCTCCAGGTGTACCTCTCTTTCTGTTTTCCATTGTACTCGCCGTTTCCCGAGAGCAATCATGCTTACTCTTGTACACCTTAATCACCCACAAATTATCTTTTAGAGAAAATTGTGGTCTCGATACACTAATGTACCAATTATACCCTTCAGCCCGACATTTAACTAAAAAATCTCCAACTATTTGAATTTACTATTTTATATTCATACAATAGCTTATGGGAAGCTCTCAACAATATATCTACCACTTCCTTCTTAGTCGCAAAAGCCTGATTTCGTACCAGACCTAAACCATCACCACATCCTTCTTCAGTTTAAGACCCTTTAAGATATTCACCCTCATTAAAATGATCACCATCATCAAAATAACCATTGTCATTGTCCACATTGATATATGTTATATTCTCACTATTCCAAGGAACATCATTAGCATTATCTATGTTGACTGCTGCTACAATCTACCCATTTCAAGCAACAACATTATCATTATCCACATTGTCATCAGGTAGAACTGTCTCACCATTTACATCAACCCCATCATTATCATCTTCATCATCACAAATTGTCAATCACTCATCACCCTTCTGCTAGACGTCTTCCCATAGTTACCACCAAAAGAACTACCTAAATCCTTTCTTAGACCTACCCAACCACACTCATTAATTTCCAAATTCAGAATGCTTCTACGTTTGGACGCTAGGTAACTTTCGACATCTTCATCATCCAAGATATATGACTGTTTCCTAGCTGACCTACCAGTGGCAAATAGCTCATTTTTATCTTATTCTTAACTCCATCTAATTCCATTTTGAGTATATCTAATCCAATAACATCGAATACGTTATATCATCACCAGAAAATGTCTTCATCATTACAGTGAATGTGTCTGCTTTTTTAGAATTCCATTCATACCCATGACTAATCTCTTCGTAACATCCTCCATATTCACAATGAATTACTATTTTCACTATTTCACCACAATAACCTCAATCAATATTCTGTATATTTGAAAAACACACCTCGATTTAAAAGCTTCAGATCAAATCACGAGCTCACCTCTGCGAATGTTTGATTATCAGCAAGCCAGAGACTCTCTCCCATGATGCAGATCTGAACATAAATTCTAGGCTAGATCTCGATCTGACGCAATGCTCTAGGCGAAGTAATATAACAGGTCAATCAATAATAGATTTTAGAGGGGAAATCGATTTTACAACCAAATTGGTGGGAACCCAACCCAACCTAAATTCGAAGGAGAACCAAATCATGAGAATCTCGGTCCAAAATTCCTTGGTTCAGTTTCTTCATTTAACCAAACCTGCCTATTTTATATTAAACAAAAAAACATTAAAAAATCTAAACTGAAGGCTTTTTTGGCATAATACATTTCATTAAACTACTGTAGTACATAAGATTAATGAGGAGTATGCGAGGCAAGAGTAATGACAGAAAGTAGTATACGAGCCATTGACCCCAATCTATGAGACTATGAACCAAACTGCTAACTCTAAATGTTGAACCAATCTATAAAGGAAAATCAACCAAAAAGCCTTAATTTTTCAAGAATCACCAAAGAAAGCACAAACTTCTTCACTGACCAAAAAAATTCAGAACTATTTTTGACTTGTCATTTGTTTTACGCAAGTCACGTTGACTTGCCCGGATAAGCACACTGTTAGTTAGCTTATGATCTTCGAACTCATGTACTTGAGGTAAAAGTGAGGGATGTTTGCCTCTAGAGCTAGAGGTAGATTCGAGTATTTAATGAAACTAAGCATATATATTCTCTACTGATTACAAGCTAATTATAACAAAAATTTTGTTAAAATTATTTTTTTGAGATTTGAACTAGCTTAGTCAAGGTGATAATGAGGGTCGTTTGCCACTAGAGCCAGCGGCACATTCGCAAATTTAATGAAAGCAAATCGTATATATCCTCTAATAATTACCAGTTAATCAACAACCTCCGTTGGCTACAAAGAAACCTAATATTGCAAAAATCCCAAATCGATTTGGAGCTTTTCTCTCAACTCAGACCTAAATTCATTTTTGATGGCAAGGACTAGATTCATGAAAGACAGAAAGTTAGTTCGGAGATCAGCTTGAAATTACGTTCTCAACGATGATCCACCTGGTGAGAGTTCTTCACCGTTGAAAAGAGGAAGAAAAGATGATGGTGGTGCTACAAAGAAGAGGTCTAAATCCAAAGAAAATCCTCCTCTTAGAAGCTCGCCTTGGCAAAAGAAGAAGATTTTACTTGATCGTGTTGGAGCTACTGGGTCTGAACCCAAAAACTTTGTGAAGCAAGGGGAAGGTGGTGAAGGTACTATGTATGTATCCAAGCAGCCAAAGAAGCGAAAGAGAGCTGATCCGATTGAGAGAGATGATTCGATTAAGAGAGAGGATCTGGATCCTCCTAACCAAATGGAATCTCAAAATTTGAGTGAAGAAGACACAAATGAAGCAGAGAATGATGGCTATGGTGGAATAACAGAAGAAATGTGTACATATTTGTTGGGAATGTCCTGAAATCATTTGTACTTTCTTTTATGAAGTTGTACAATCGAGTATTCGATATCGTATAATATTAGGTGGTTATAATGTTTTGCTAGAAACCAATTATAATCTATAGATTAAGAATCTATTACTAGTATTATATGATCCTATAGGATCACACAACTAAGCAAATTAGATCAAATGTTTATGGGTTTAGAAATTGATCATCGTACATATATTTGTGTGTGTATATATATATATATATGGTCGCATGAGATATAAAGAGTAATTGTTACTCTTCTATAAGTCTTCAGTTACATATATATTGGGTTATGGCCCATTAATTAGTCACACTTAATGGGATTAAGTGGTGCTACGTTTCACAAGTTGTAACCCTATAAATACAACCCTCAATAATGTATTGAAATAATAAGCAGACACACAAAACCCTAAACACAAGAGATAAAAAAGTTTATCAAGAGTGGAAGAGATATCGATCTCTACGGCACTAGCATCCCATTCTCGATCCAGTTTGTGTGCGTGTGGATATCGATAGAGGCACTACACTTAGAGTGCTAATAGAATCTCGATTCTGTCAACTGATTCCGCTGCAAAAAAATAAGGTATACTCTAAACTTTAAGATCTAATTGTAATTCAGAACTTGCATGAGATCCTGTTTGATTTGTTCTAATAAATTGCTTGATGTTGAAAATTTCAGTTCGTTTTCCTTCAGTGGTATCAGAGCATACATGTTTAGTTCTGAAATTGGATCTAGATTAATCTATATTTTGGTAAAAATATACTAATCTAATAATTACATATTGCTTGAGATTAATAAGTTAATCCCATGTTGATGAAAAACAATAAGTCCCTTTTTTCGTCATCGATTTTTGAAATCGTGATATCGTATATTGCAATTGAATAATATTTTGTTTCATAGCATCATCTGTTAATTGCACTAATAATTATGTGTTGTGTGATCTGATCAAGTAACAAGAATTTGCATAAATATTTTTAACTGAATTTCGTGATTGTATTCGATGCCGCAATTGTTGGCTTCGTTTGATAAGCTGAAACGTTTTGTTTTTTATTTTGAATACAATTCTGAAATTGTTTTAATGGAAATAAATAAATATTATAATAAGATTATAATTTAATTTCTAAATTAAATTAAAATTTAATCTTTCATAAAGTTTATGATTTTGATATGATCAAATCATAACATAAGATTTGGTTTGATCCTAATTTGATTAGGGTTCGATTCAATCACTTAATTATTTGATAATTAATATTTTAAATTAAAATTAAAATTAATTTAGTAATTTATTATCCAATTGAATACATATAAAATATGTATTAGTTATATTTAAATATTTATATTAGATATAAAACTTAATATAAATCTAAATTGGATTTAAAATTAATTGCTCAATAAATATCAAGTATTCTTGATGTCTATCCAATCTAATCAACTATTGAAACTTGTTTCGTTGTATGGTTAGCTTGCTCAGCAAGGAATCTACAATTAAATAAGTAAGATAGATAGAAACAGTTTCTATACATGAAAAGTTTGGTTTACTTGACTAAGCTATCAAAACGGTTTTGGGCTCAGAAGCATATGTTAGATTTGACATAAGATGTCTTCTAACAACCAAGAGTTATATGTGATATAATAAACAAAGTGTTGTTTACCTAAATAGCTAGACATTCGGGTGATGAGCCAAAGCTCACTTGAATTCTAGTGAAATATGGATCTTGGGTCATTATATTCATTTTGAGGAAAATATTGTTTTGAATATAATGTGAGTTTTCTTAATTGTTGAGATTTCTTGTACTTATGAACATCATATTAATATTTGCTAATCTTGTATACAGCAATGTAAACTCCTCACAGTTTATTCTCATTGCGATCTGTCCTTGAGAAGGACAAATT
>OVBA01003656.1:0-26877 GCA_900406435.1 Lepidium aucheri | reverse complement strand
TTTTATTATTATTAGAGTTTATCAAGGTTAGTATCTTATTATATAAAGTAAAGTTTCTCAAAGTTAATAGTTAACAGAATTTTTCCACGTGTCAAATCCAACGATCAGAATTTTTTTCTAATACATTCAAAACAATTATAAAAAAGATAATCATATCTTTATCACAAAATATTTGTTTTTCTTTGAAATCCTATTATATGAAGGAATTGAATCTTAACATTAAAAATAATAGCAAATAATTAACTATATCCTAATCTTAATATACATAATTATAATTCAAAAGAGAATTGAAGCAAACCAAAAAAAGGTAAAAATATAAAAAAGTTTAAATTCAATGTATTATTATTATATTTTATTATTATTAGAGTTTATCAATGTTAGTATCTTATTATATAAAGTAAGGTTTCTCAAAGTTAGTAATTAACAGGATTCTTCCACATGTCAAATCCAACGATCATAATTTTATTTCTAATACATTCAAAACAGTTAAAAAAATNTTTTTTTGATAATACATTCAAAACAATTAAAAAAAAAATATAATCATATCTTTATCACAAAATATTTGTTTTTATTTGAAATCCTATTATATGAAGGGATCGAATCCTAACATTAAAAAATAGCAAATAATTAACTATATCATAATCTTAAAAAATTCTTTCACCAATTAAATTTATTTGTTTTTATTTACATCTAGAGCAATTAAGGCACAATAAATGTAAAAATTTTAAATTTAATATGTTATTATTTTATTTTACTATTATTAGCTTGAAATCTTATCATCTTATTATATAAAATAGAGTTTTAGAAGTTAGTAATAAACAGATTCTTCCATGTGTCGAATTCAGCCATCCAAAATTATGGATATAATATTATACATAGTTGAGTTTCAAAAGTTAGTAGTCAATGAGATTCTTCTACATGTTGATCTTATTATAACCTGTTATATTAAGTTGGATTTCAAAAATTAGTAAGTAAAAGAGATTTTCCATATGTGATCTTTTTATTAAGTTGGATTTGAAAATTTATAAACGTATAAATTTATAAGACATTATTCAAAATATATATTAAGCAATCTTTAAACCCATGCATCACACGAATCCATATCTAGTTTCTTATATTTTATTGATTGGTGGATATATTTTGGTCGGATACTTATTCTTGTTAAAAGATATTTTGGATTTTTCTCAATTCTTTGTGCTAATATCTCCGAAAAGACAAATCGTTAAATATTTTGTTTGGTTATATTCTTTTTGTCTTTTTTTTAATAATTCTAAGAAGTACATGCATTGGTGGATCTTTCCAATAATTTTTTTACCAAGGTGGATTAGAATAGATTATCGCATTTGATCTGAATATTTACAATGTATAGGGATTGGATGCTAAATAAATTTCATTAAGAAGAAATGGCAGTATTTATATAATGTATATACGATTAGGTAAATCTTAATTACATAATTATTCTTCTATGCCTATACTCTCTCTTAAGATGGTTGGGCTGCAACCACTCCAATCTTACTATTCAGTTCCAAAAAAACGATGCCATGGTAGTGACTTAGTAAGCGCATATGCAAGCTGGTCTTTGGTGGAGATGTCTGTGATCCGCAAAGCACCTGATTTGATATTGTTTCTCACGAAATGATAATCTAAAGCAATGTGTTTCATCCTTGAATAAAAAACCAGCTTGGCACATAAGTAGGTTGCACCGACAATGTCACAGTAAATAACTAGAGTTAATATCAGCTCAATCTTCAACTCAGTTAACAATTAACTAATCCATCGAAGTTCTGATGTTGTAAATGCTATTGCTCTATACTCAGCTTCGGTTGATGACCTTTCAACTCCTTTTTGTTTTTCCAAACTCCAAGATATGGGAGTGTTGCCAAGATATAGAATGTATGCATTTGTAGACACAAAGTCATCGCTGTCACCTATCTAATATGCAATCGAGTATGCATGGAGAGAAATGGGAGAATTTGCTCGAATAAACAAGCCATGTGTGAGTGTACATGAGAGGTAACGAATGACACGTTTGCAAGCCTGCCCTTGTACACATGTTGGAGTGTGCATATATTGTGAAAGCTTGTTAACCACAGAACTGATATCTGGCTGTAAGCTGCTAACTAGTTGTCTATACTCTCTCGGATCTGTGATTTTTGTACCCATCAGGGCTATAAGTTTCAGATGTAGAGAGTAAATCAATAAGATATTTCCATTGCATAATATGAATACCTTTTAAAGATCTAGTCACCTCTAAGCCAAGGAAGTAGTGAAAACTTATCAACAACTTTTTTATTTCTCATGTCTTTGAGTGAAAACTTCTCTGCTAAGTGTTGAATAACCTTATCAACAACTTTTGAATTGTTTCATGTGATGACAATATCATCCACATAAACAAGAACATATAGCAGGAGATCACCTTTGTTGAAGACAAAAAGTGATGTATCTGCAATCGAATTCTCAAAACTAGCCTGAAGTAGAAACGATATGAGCTCTTCATTCCAGGCTGAAGGAGCCTGTTTGAGGCCATATAAGGCTTTATGCAATCTGCAAACATAGTTCGAGCGATCCTTGTTGATGAAACCTAGTGGTTGCAAGATGTACACCTCATAGTTAATGTTCCTTGCAAAAAAGCATTGCTTACATCAATTTTTCTCACACACCAATTTCGACACACTACAACCTCAAGTACTACATGAATAGTCATTGATTTCACCACTAGACTAAAAAATTTACCATAATCTAGGCCACATTCCTGATTGAAACCACGAGCAACTAACCAAGCTTTGTGTCGAGGAGGTTTGCCAGTTGGATTAAATTTCAGAGTGAATATTCACTTTGTTGAAATTACATTCTGATGAGTTCATGTGGAACCAAAGTAAACATGTTGTTTCACACAATGGCAATGAACTCATCTATTGCAGCTTGTCTCCAATTTGAGTCTGCTAAAGCTTGTGTTATTGTATGTGGTTCAATTGGCAATGGACCTTTTATGAGGACGAGAATATTTAGTTTGTGAATGAGTTTTTTAATATTACTCTTGCCACGAGTTTTTATCTAGTGTTGATTTATCATGGGTGCATTTTCGGTCGGTGGTGATTATACCACACTCTTAAAAGGCAAAAGAGATGCAAGTTCTGTTTGTGGACTGGAATGGGTCTCGACCAAAGTAGGAGATGGCCTGTTTGTGTGTGGCCTATTTCTCATGAATTATTGGCTTGATCCACATTAGGACTAGCTAGGCCTAAATCTAAATCCATGTGAATAGGCCCACTTCCTAGTAATGAAGATGTTGATGGTGCTAGAGGGAGTGGTGATGCGATGAAGGAGCTGAGCACGGGGGTGGACACGGTGGAGATAGATTGAGCGGCAGAGTGAGGCGGACGAGTATGGTAGTGTGTGGGTTAGATTTTGTGTTGCTTTGGTAAGGAATTTCTTGGTCTATCAGTTTTAATTTCTTGGTTTGAAATGGATAAGAATCTTCAACGAATCAACATGGTGTGAAGTATATATGTGTCCAGTGGCTGGGTCAAGACAGAAATAGGCACTCTGCATCAATGAATATCCAATGAAGACACAAGCTACTTCAAGCTTATAATGTGTGTACGGTTTGAGCCAAGGAAATCACAAACATTTGAAAACCTTCAACTTGAAGTAGTTAGGTTGGTCTTGAAACAGCTTCATGTATGGTGAGAGGTTCTCCAGAACTGGTGTACAAGGATGACTTATAAGATACACAAAATGGCGAATGCATAGTGACAATACTCAAGTGGCACTAAAGCTTGACTTTTTAAGGTTAGGCCTGTTTCTACTATATGCATGTGCTTCCTTTTTGAAACGCCATTGTGTTCATGTGTGTGTGGTAGGCTTGTGAGATGTGAGATTCCATGAGTAGCTAGGTAGGTGCGTAGGGCTATGTATTCACCACCATTATCTAAATATAAGTTCTTGATTTTTGTTTGAAACTGATCCTCAACCAATTCTTTGAATGCTGTGAAGGTGTTGTAAACTTGGGATTTGTTTTTCAAGGGATAAAATCAGGAGTATCGAGTAAAATGGTCAAAGAATATGACATAGTATTTGTAGGAATCGATTGAGGTGATTCGTGAGGTCCAAACATCTGTGTAAATATATTGGAACAGAGTTGTAGATGTGATTGTATTGTGAACAAATGATAGTTTATGACTCTTATTGAAGGAAACAATCTGAACATGAAAATGGTTTTTGCATTGAATGGGAAACAAGTAATGAGAAGGTAAAGATAACAGAATGTAAAACATAAGTGACTGAGTGACCAAGTCTAGAGTGTCAGGATTGGAGTGTGATTAGGTGAGGCGAAGTGGGAAACAGTGGATGTTGGACTGGTTGGCCACTCATACATCTTATTCTCAACTCTATCATGAAGTAATGGGACCCTCATGTGCAGATCCTTTACCTGAAACAACGCTGAAAAGAATTCAACAGAAACCTTATTAGTATTACACAATTGGTACACTGAGATTAGGTTCTTATGGATATTAAGAACATAAAAAATATCATGCGGTTGCAATGGACGAGAATAAGTAGAGAGAAATGAAGAACTCGTATATATTATAGGTTAAGATGAGCATCTATAATGGTTACTTCTTCTCCTCCATTATAGAGTTGATGAAGAGTCAAGTTGTTTAGATCAGTGGTGAGGTGATGAGTAGCACCGCTATCTAGGATCTAGTTATTTGGATTGTAAGATTATGCCATATTAGCTTGCGATTTTCAATTAGTCGAGGATGACATCTCAGGCAGATTATTGTTGGCAGTAAGAAGGTGAAGTTGTGTGCAGCGACGGGAAATGTGCCCATGGATAGTCTCTTGGTCGATTTTACTGCTAGGAGTAATTTTATTGCTGCTAGATTTGGGTTTGTGGATTGTTCTGTTGCCAGTTTTGGGCTTGTTGACTGTTTTGTTGCCAGTTTCGAGGCTGGGAGTTGTTTTGCTCCCAGTTTTGTGAGCCACAAGAATTGAACCTGGTCTTAGGAGTATGTGTATTTTTCTCGGAGCCACAATACGAGACGCATTTGCAGTTGTCGGAAACGATGGTGGAGGAGCTGTAGCCTGTAGCTTAATCTCGTGATTTAGGAGCTTCTATTTTATCTTCTAGATCCAGTGGTTTTCCTAGAATTGACAATTGATCAAAACGAGTAGTGAAGCCTTGAGTGTATTTGTCATTTGCTTTTGTTCCTTTTGTCCAGTGATTGATTTGTTGGCAGAGTTGTTTGAGATGACCTTTGCTCGGTTTGGCATAGGTGGCAAAAAGAATTGACCATATATCAACAGAGGTGATGACTGTGGAGAGAATGAGTCAAATGGAGTTGGTGATGGCTCTTAAGAGTGCACTATAAAAGAGGTGATCTTGCCTTTTTCAGATGGTGTAGGCCGGATTTAGAGTAACAGTTGTATCATAGGAAAGAGTAGGAGGAGGAGATTGCGCAGATGCATCAAGGTAACTGGACAATTTATATCCATCTAGTAGAGCATGGATCTATCTAGACCACATGAGGAAAATCATAGAGGTGAGCTTTGTAACATTCGTTATGCTCACATTGAGAAGAGTAGTTTTCTCGGAGACCACAATTGTCTCATGAGAAAAAGCAGGAGAATTTGTTGCCATGAGTATAAATGGAAAAAGTTTAGAGATTTGAAAAATTAAGTTAGGTGTCGATGGTGCTCTGATACCATATATAAATTGGAAGCTGAATGAATTTTATTAAGAAGCAATAACAATATTTATACAAAATATATATACAGTTAAGGTAAATCTAAATTACATAATTTCCTTCTATGTCTATACAATATTTAGTATAAAAAAACTAATATGCTCCAACGATTTTTGCTCGACGACAAATTTGAAACATCACCAAAATATTCGTATGTTCGATTCCACTGCTACACAAATCTAGATCACATTTTTAAAAAAGTCTCTTACATATATATATGTAGATCAATCAAACAGTTACAAGTTAATAATTTCTCATCTCAATCTAATATAATCTCATCTGAAATCTTAGTTACAAGTTTATAATTTCTCCGGTGTGGTATCTTCCACGTATCATCTCGTATTTCACCTTTTCAATGGCCAAAATTCACACCCAGAAATAAAGGTTACTCCATGATTTTTTGTAATGGACCTTTTACAAATTTGTATATTTTCAATTATTTTCATGGAGAATTAGAAGGTTGGTGATGAAAGACCAACCTTACTTGGTCGACTATTTTCCTTTTTTTATTTTTGCATTTTCACATAATTAAAGTGTCATTAAATCAGATAATAGACAACACATATCTATAGTCAACCAAAATTAAATCAGAGTTATTCATAGATGTTACAAACTTACATGTGTCCACTCTTCACACACATAGTAGCACTGACAATTGATTACACATGTATTTACTTTAGCAATTATCCATCATTTTTTGTCTTGTTTAATTCCATCGTATTCCTAACACGTGATCGACCGTCTTAATCAACTTAGCTAATCACACATAGTACATTTAATTATTTTACTAATTTAATTTACATGCAAAATCTGGCTATGTTTGACGTCATCCATTAAATTCACTCTTCATTATTCATTTTAATGTCAAATTTAAAAGATTTTTAGATAAAGTTTTTGTCTTCTTAGGCTTTTTATAGAATGGAATGGGACCAGAAGATTTATTCCTCAACCTCTCAACAGCTTCTGCTTTAAGTAATATCATCGATTCGTAAAGTCAAACATTCCCAAATTACGTTTACACCTCAACATTGATTAGGCCTGGGCATTCGGGTCGGGTATTTCAGGTTTATCTTTATAAGAGCCGATTGAGTATTTTTGCGGGTTCGGATCAGGTTTGGATATCCAAATTTTTAGTTAATATTTTATAAAAAAATTTCAAAAAACTAAAAAAAAGTTTTAAAAACCATAACTTAATTTAAAAATTTTATATTCAATTTTTTTTGATTATTTCGATTCTAAAATGAATAATATATATAGATTTTTAGTAAAAATTTCTCATATTTGGGTAATTGAATGTATACATATAAATAATTATTTTTAAATATATTATATATTTCAGGTATTTCGGGTATCCGTTCGGGTTTCAGGTTTTATCCGATCGGGTTTGGATACCCGTATTCTTGTGATCTAAAATCCGTTCGGGTATTTTGTAAGTTTCGGTTCGGTTCGGTTTCGGGTATTTCGGATCGTGTTCAAGTCGGATTTTGGATTTCGGGTATTATACCCAGCCCTAACTTTGATTTTTTAGGATTTCTTCTAGAACATCTACATTACCAAAATTATTTTTTCTATTTTGATTAGAAAATAAAAGAAAAATCTATGACAAAAATACATAAGTGGTAGAAAAAATTAGATAAATTTGGAAATAAAGTCTTAAAAAGTTCCACAAAGTATAAAGATACGAAAATGATTTGGTTGAAACATCTAAATACAAAACACAAAGACTTGCTACAATCCAGAAGAAGAGCACAGTCTACCAGACAAAACTACTACAAATCTCGTTTTTTAAAAGAAAAAAATATCTGGTCAACAAATTATCATAATGAAAAATATCATATCTAACAAAAGAAATAGAAAAATTATATTACGGGCTTGTTTATAAAAAATAGTAGGTTCAAAAGAAGTATGAATATTGCTACTTTTAACATAAATTATTACATGATTTGCATTCATATTTAGGTTAAAACGAAGAAAAGGAGATACAAAAGTCTAACGCGTAGTAGATTAAAGAAGTCAAAATTATTACCAACGTTACCAGAAATACTGTGACAATAAATATTAGTAATAATACATATTTTGATACCCGACCCGAAAAAAGAATTAGAGTATATTCTGAGTCATTGGTCGATCCGGACGAACCACCGGCTCATTTAAATAATTTTTTATATGTATAATCATATATAATTATATAAATATCACTATATATAGTTTATAGATTTATAATAATAAAATTATTTAAATAATCTTATTTGTAAAATAAAATAAAAAAATTAATAATAATAATAAAATAATGAAATATGAAATAAAACTAAAATTGGTAAAAACAAGAAAACAATGTTTTAAAATTATCAATGACAAAATAAAACTAAACAAACTTAAATCTAATCTTAAATTATCTCTATCACCATTCTTGTTTTGTTCTGGTGGTAGAGTAAAGTCATCATCAAAATCTAACAAAACAAAAATCACAAAGTATTGAAGTTAAAATTCTTGAACCCGAAACCAACCAGTTCATCTGCTTTACCGAGTTCCGATCTAATAACAGATATTTCTGGATATTTCCGGATTTTAGATTTACAGTTAAAATTTTAAAACTCGAACTGGCATATGAACGGATCCCGGGTTAACCGGTCCAAATCAGATGTCAAAACATTAGTAATAATTTGAGACGTTCTATATATAATTTTGTTACAAATTTAATTTGTTATGAATCATTATGACTCTAAACTATTACAAGTCTCTTCTTCTTTTTTCCTCACAACCACAAAATATTATAATGCCAAAAAAAGATCACGGGTTTGTTAAAAATAAATTAGTAGGTTTTAAATATTTGTAGGCATATAATTACTTTAACATAAATTATTACATGACTTTGCATTCATATTCAGGTTAAAACGAAGAAAAAGAGACAAAAAAGTCAACGCGTAGTAGATCAAAGAAGTCAAAATTTAAGACAACTTCCATTCCAAATTTCGGACATTAACCACTTAAACGCAAAGACCAGGTCAATGCGGCTATCGAATTGACAAAAATACCCTTCACAGACACGTGTAACTGACAAGTAAAATGAAGGCTACTTTCGTCCACGCATCCACGCTTTTGACATTTGACCTCATCCTCATGTAAAAAAGCTTCATTTTAATTTTTTGCGTTTTTCAAAAAAATAAATAAATTATAAAAACATTAATACTTATGTTAAATCATTAATGGTCGTCATGTTCATCAAAATCATTCCCAACACTTATTTCCTCTTTCTTCGTTGTCAAATCAATTCAGAAAGCTGCTGATTTTCTTTTGCTTAGCCGCGTGAATCTTATCTTCGTTAACACCGAGAGATTTTTCCGGTTAAAAGAACCACCGTGATGTCTTTCCTTTTCCGTAAGAATGGAAGTAGTTCACGGAGACGTATTAAAGACAAACTTCGAGGTCGGAATTCAGATCGGGGAAAAAGAGAAGAAGAAGTCAGATACGACGGTGGCTCTGGCTCCGATTCGTTACCTCCACCACCGTCTCCTTGGGGTTTTCTATTTCCCGATGATTTTGTACGAATCGATGGAAATCTAAAAGCTGTTATTGTAGATGAAGAAGGTTTAGATGTGATTTATTGGAAAAAGCTTATTGAGCTTGATAATAGCGGGAAAATTAGAAAAAACCCTAAACCTAGAAGAAGAGGAGATAAATCGGATGCTGGGTTTATAAGAACTGGAGTAGATCAAGATCAAGACGATGATGATGATGATGAAGTAGAAGGAGATGAATCGATTGAAGAGGTGTTTTCGTTTCATGTGAAAAAATCTCAAATTTCTTTATCTTCTTCGGGTGGTGAAATTGGAGATCAGAGTAATGATAATGGAGAAGGAGGGAGATACTATACTTCTTCTTCTACTTCTACATCCGCTGCTTCGCCGTCGCGAACTTCTTATTCTACAGGTGGAACTAGTGATTACGGTGCCGTTGCAAAACAATCTCAATCCAAATTTCAAGCTCCAGGCGGTTCATTTCCTTCTTCTCCGTCACATTTCCAGAGCGGTGGCGGTGGCCGTTCGCCGCCACTTCCGCTTCCTCCTGGTCAATTGACGGCGGCGACTGGGTCATTTACAGCGACTGGGTCAGTCAACCAGACGTTACCACAGTCATCTCTTATTCCTCTTCCTCCGGGACAAGTCATGGCGGCAACTGGGCCATTTGCACAGCCTATGACAGTCAACCAAACGGTACCACAGTCTTCGCTTGTTCCACTTCCTCCGGGTCAATTTACGGCGGCTACCGGGCCATTTACACAGGTTGTGACTGGCAACCAAACGGTAGCACAGTCTTCGCTTGTTCCACTTCCTCCGGGTCAATACGTAACGACAAATGCTTCACCACCATCACCAACACTGCCGCCTCCTGCGCCAGCTGCTGTGGCTCCACCACCACCTCCTGCGCCAGCTGCTGTGGCTCCACCACCACCTCCACCGCCTAAGAAAGCACCTGCGCCGCCACCACCTCCTCCTCCGGGTAAGAAGGGGCCTGGGCCTCCGCCACCGCCACCAACAAAGACTGGGCCTCCTAAACCGCCGGGGAAAAAGGGACCTGAGACTTCTTTAGCCGTAGGTAAAACTGAGGATCCAACTAAGCCAAAGCTCAAGCCTTTACATTGGGATAAGATGAATCCTGATGCTAGCCATTCAATGGTGTGGCATCGAATTGATGGTGGCTCCTTCAAGTAAGTATATAATCTAGAATGTGATATTCTTTTAGGGAATGGTGGAGTTTGAGTTCTTATGCGTTTTCTATTTGTTTCTTGGTGTAGCTTTGATGGTGATCTTATGGAGGCTTTGTTTGGATACGTTGGCGCTCGAAAAACAAGTGAAGCAAACACTGTACCGCAGAATCCGACTGTCTCAACTCCGCAGACTTATATCCTCGATCCTCGTAAATCTCAGAACAAAGCAATTGTGCTTAAATCTTTAGGCATGACCAAGGAGGAGATCATTGACTTGTTAACAGAAGGCCATGATGCTGAGCCTGATACCCTTGAGAAGCTTGCAGGAATAGCTCCAACGCCAGAAGAACAGTCAGAGATCTTAGAGTTCGATGGCGACCCAGCAAAATTGGCTGATGCAGAATCTTTATTGTTTCACATCTTAAAAGCAGTTCCTTCTGCGTTTAACCGGTTCAACGTCATGCTCTTCAAGATTAACTATGGCTCAGAGGTTGCACAACAAAAGGTATCTTTACTAACACTTGAATCTGCGTGCAACGAGCTCCGCGCTCGTGGGCTGTTCATGAAGCTACTAGAAGCTATCTTAAAAGCAGGAAACAGAATGAACGCTGGAACCGCTAGAGGAAATGCTCAGGCTTTCAATCTTACAGCTCTAAGAAAATTGTCTGATGTGAAGAGTGTTGATGGGAAAACTACTTTGCTTCACTTTGTTGTTGAAGAAGTTGTAAGGTCTGAGGGAAAGCGAGCTGCAATGAATAAGAACATGATGTCAAATAATGCCAGTGGCGAGAATGCAGATATATCTAGAGAACAACAAGAGATTGAATTCATTAAGCTAGGCTTACCCATTATAGGTGGACTAAGTTCAGAGTTCACAAGTGTGAAGAAAGCTGCCGGAATCGATTATGACTCGTTTGTAGCCACGACCTTGGCTTTAAGCACCCGAGTCAAAGAAACAAAACGTTTGTTAGACCAAAGCAAGGGAAAGGAAGATGGGTGTTTGACAAAACTGAGATCTTTCTTCGAATCTGCAGAGGTAGAACTGAGAGTTATTACAGAGGAACAGACAAGGATAATGGAGTTAGTGAAGAGAACAACAAGTTATTACCAAGCTGGTGCATTAAAAGAGAGGAACCTATTTCAGCTGTTTGTTATAATCCGTGATTTCTTAGGGATGGTCGATAATGCTTGTAGTGAGATCGCAAGGAATCAACGGAAACAACGACCCGCAACAACAGTAGCAGCAGGAGGAGCATCAACTTCATCAACAGAAGCAACTCCAAGCACTGCTGCTACACCGCAAAGAAATGCAGTAAGATTTCCAATTCTGCCTCCAAATTTCATGTCAGAGAGTTCAAGGTACAGTTCAAGTGACTCAGACTCAGATTCTTGATAGCCAACAAAATCGATAAATTACTTTTGTTATATGTATATAGATGTTAGGGGAATATTCTTTAGGTTCTTTGAATATTGTTCTTTTAATTTCATCTGTTTGTTGAATTTGTTTTTTTTTTTTTGAGTCTTAAAGTTGATTCTTTTTGGAAGACGAAGAAATACAAACGGAAGAAACGGTTACTACTGCTCTTTCGTTGTTTGTTTGTTTTATTTGTTCATACTAAATATTTCAATGCAAGTGTTCGACTATGGAACCTCTGAAAGAAACATGAGACTTCCATTAAAGTGGTTTTTAAAGCTTCTCGTCTGTATTTTAAAACCAATCATGGATAAAGTATAGTTACAACGACAAAGGCTTCACATGAAAAACAATGTCTCTCTCCTACCGTATAAAACATTAAGAGTATACAATCAAAAGCCTCTTTATTAATAGCTTCTTATCAACCAACTATATCATAACACGTGCCGGTTTAACAGACAAGAGCTTCATGGAAGCGAAGCTTTGACTTCTTTTCTGTCAGGTCCAAATGACTGCCAACAGAAAAAAAAAGTAAAAAGAGGTCAACTAAAACGACTAATTATAGTTTTAAGGGACGTGTTAAGTCAAATAGCAAAATATGTATACCTCGGTGCCAAATCCCTTCACATACACATTGGTAAAAAGCTCAGAAGGCTCTGGCATTGGGCAATCCTGAGACCAACACAAAGATTACTGTGTGAGTTTGTGCGTTGTTTAGGTTTGAAAATTGAGTTTCCGAGAGGAAGAGCGATGCAATGAGACTGTTACTTTACCTTAGCTTTGGCAATGGCGTCATCTACTTCTTTTCTAATTTCTTTCTCCATATCTTTAAGCTCTTTCTCGGTTGCTAAGTCATGAGATAGTACCAGCTTCTTTATTCTCTCAATTGGATCCCGTTCCTGAGTCATGCGTAAGTGTATTGAGATTTGCGAAAAACGAGTGCTCCACTAAGAAATTGTTTGTGTGGGGAAAGAGATTAACGAACCTGCCTCACACCAGATATCTCATCTCGTGTACGGTATGTGCTACCAGGGTCAGACATGGAGTGGCCGTGGTACCTGTATGTGTCCATCTCAAGAATCTGTATACATGAAATGATGAATTAATTCTTATGATATGAGAAAAGGAAATACCAAAGCTATATGAACAACTGTAATATTAAAAGCAGAGTTTTTTGTTGTACACTGATACAGGGTAGTTTCTGTCGTAAATAAAGAGTTAAAAACTGTACAGAAAACGAAAATCAAAGAACTAGCCAGTTCCATCGATATTCAGCTATTGGAACTCAGTTCCAATCCACAAAGAGGAACTAAAGGTAAGTAACTATTAACTAGATAATACAAAAAAAGAAAGAAAAACAGTGCATGCTATGATGTAAGTTAAAGACAAATCACAAGATGCGCCATATGAAAAAGGCGGAAAAACAGAACATTTAAGAATCCTGAAATACAGAGGAACTTACTATCGGTCCCTTCTCCAAGGCATGCTCTTTAGCAAATTTGCACGCTTGTTTGACAGCAAATGCATCCATACCGTCTACCTGTTTATAGAAAAGTTTCCATACAATAGAATGTTCAAACTTAAAAGAGAGTTGACAACTGATGCAGATTACACAATACCAAATCAGAACAATGTAAAATTGCTCTATTTATCCTTGAGATATTTTCAATGCATTCCTAAACTGAAAGAACTATGAATGAACGCAGTATACTTGCATCAACCTGTTTTCTATATGGGAACTAAGAAAACCATGTGATAATGGAACAACATTAAAACTATCATCTAACAGATAAATAAGCAAGCAAAACTTCTCCTACCTAATTCAGAAGATTATTTCAAAATGATTCACAGAAGATTCTTCCAACTCTTAACAAGCCTCAGATCAATCTCTGTTACAAATAAGATTGGAAGCTGACCTTGAGTCCAGGAACATAATCACCACGCTTGTAGTAAGATGGACTCTTAGCAGCTCTCCATTCAGCCGTTCCCATTCCATCTGAAACAATTCATATCAAATCCAATCCAAACAGATACTTACACCATAAGAAACCTAGAAAGAAAGACGAAGCAAAAATGCATTACAGTGATTGTTTTCGCAGACCAAAATTGCAGGTAAATCCCAAAGGGCAGATATATTCAGAGCTTCAAACAACTGTCCCTGATTCGCAGCACCATCACCGTACATAGCAAACGTTACAGCCTCTTCCTTAGAATACTTCTGCGCAAAAGCAACACCACAACCTAAAGGAACCTGAGCACCGACAATTCCATGACCACCGTAGAACGAAGAATCCTTCTTATAAAAATGCATCGATCCACCTTTCCCTTTAGAACAACCAGCTTGTCTTCCCATAAGCTCTGAGAAAACCTCATGAAGCGAACCACCACGACCTAAGAAAATACAGTGATCGCGATACGCAGTGATAATTGCGTCTTTCTTAGTAATCGCAGCTTCCATACCGATAGCTACAGCTTCTTGACCGTCGTAGAGATGGCAAAACCCTCGGATTAGCTTCGCTTTGTAAAGCGAATCAGCTGCGATTTCCATCCGTCGCATCAAAGCCATGGTGCGAAAGAAAGAGAGAAGCTCTTGACTCGATGATTCGACGGAGCGAGACGGAGGATCACATAAGTGAGCTGTGAAAGGAAGCGAAGTCTCGATCGTAATTGGAGTTGTATCCGTTGAAATCAAACGGCTGAAGGCGGCGGAGAAGAGTGGACGAGAGATGCCATTGGATCGTGACGATAAGCGTGATAGAGCCATCTCCACCGTGGATTTGACTTTAAAGAGGTTTTGCGGCGGAACTGTTGACAAAACTTAGCGTATGAACTGTGAGAGACAATTCCTTCCAGTGAGGAAGATAAAGATTACCTGAAATGAAAACGATAACAAACAGATCAGCTACCAAACAAAAGTCTCTGACAGGATAAGAAGTTTCTTAAATTCTAAATTTCTAATTACAAGTGTTTAATTAGATTTCGATTTAGTTCGGTTAATTGAATCATCAGAGCTTACTAAATTAATTTTGGTTATCAGAGCTTACTAAATTAATTTTGGCTCGTATAAATTATCTCTTCTGAGCAAGTGGCATTTAACCTAAAACCAATTCACAATTGTAAGTTCATCAAAGGCAGCCGCAATTCTACATTCAGGAATCAAGTATTACCACCTACAAATTTGGTTAATGGATCAGACAGTTATAGCATAATGTTAATAAAAAAAAATTATCTCTTCTGGAAATTTTGTTTTCTAAATATAGTTTTCGATTTTAAAACTTCAGTTTTTATTATAGACACTCAATCCATAGTTAAATTCCTGAATTTATAGAGCAAATGTAACTTCCAGAAACTGAATTCGAGTAAATAAAACAAAATAAATGACACTCAACTGCTTAAGCCAAAAATATTTGTTTTTTTGAATTTTAAAACTTTTAATTTCTTTAAAAACCTAATTTTTTGGTGATAATTTTTTTATCGATAATTGGATCAATTAGGTCTAATATATGTTTTAACCCCACTAGACAAAATCACATAACTAAAATAGCAAGTCCTTTTCCATTTTGCCTTGATGAAATCCAAAATTACCTAAATACCTTTAGTATAATAAACCATTTATATTTACTTACACAAATACATTTATATGTATTACAACATATGGTACACATAGAAACAAGGTAAAAAATATAAAACAATAGACCCTGATATCAAATACATGTGATGTTTGTTATATAACTCATGGTACATGTACCTGTAAAGTTCACAGAAGAACCATGATCAAGTTAGTATACACCTATATAGGTTGCTATATAGCCTGCACATACATTGAAAACATTGTTTTAAATAAACAGAGTGGATCTGTGGCTAGAACTGCAGTGTGTAAGGACAGTAATAGATGATGAAAAAAAACGAAAACTTTGATTAAAATAGAAGTGTACATAACAACATTAGAAGGAATATCCAATATGAGGTGAATGAATGAATTAAAAACATAAGACTTAAACATCTGTCCTTAAGTATATATTCTAACACTATACACCAAAACTGGCGGCTCCAGATGCAATTAGGAAACGAAGGAACTCTGGTTGTTGCTATGTGAATCTCTTTGAGCCAAAATGGAAGCAAGAACCATGTCGACCACAGTTTCAGTCTCTACTCTCTCTACCACTACTGATGCTTTCAAATCTCAGCAAAAAGAACTTCACACCTGCACAACATTGGTCATCAGTTTGATGCAGGCTAATTAGCAATGATTAAGCATGTGGTTGATGCAACAACAGGGTTACTTACGTGCTTGAAGCTATGGTTAAGGCAAGGCAGCAACTCTCCGGTTAAGAATCATGTCAAAGCGCAATAGTTTTTTGTTTCTCGAGATTCCACTGCTATTAGAATTGTTAGCATTGTCAAGCCTATTTGGATTCAGTTTTTGTTTCCTCAGCTTTCTTCTATACAAAAGATCTGCTGTATTTGGTTCATACTTGACCTATGAAAATTGTAAACTCTCATCAATAATGGACATAATAAGATAGAAGGTTATTAGTCTGAGGTAGATTCACGAGAGAGTAATTTACCTTGGAGGAACTGCAAGCCATCTTACATTCGATCTCGTTGATAATTTTTAATCCTTCCATTGCACGTGACAGTCCTATAGATTCATCCGAACCGCTTAATTTCGTCTTGTTCCTGTTAAGAGTATGCTAAGATAATTACTAACTGCAGTTGAACAATTGATGGCAGATAAAAGTTATGCTCTTATCATTGCTTTATTCACCTCTTCAGAAAGAGTCCACCTTTATCTTCATCACGGACAAATGAAAGGAAGTCATTCTGCAGATAATTAGCAAAACCTGGCTCCACAGTTACAGCTGTAACTTCAGGATGATCGTTCCCGCTGTTCATTAGTTGAATCGTGAGACGGGATTGAGCAGATAACTGCACAGAAATTAGCAAGGACAGATTAGTATGCGAGAATATAGAACCTATACACAGGTGTTTACACCTTTCAAGAAGCATACATATTCAATCCGGTATATGTTCTGATCATGGAGAAGGGCTCGAGCATTCTCATGGTACACTAAATCGAAGAATCTTCCAGGTTTTCTAAAGTTCTCGTAATCATATAGTTGCAGAAGCTTGGTGTCTGTATCATCAGCTGCAACTGCATGAAGCTGACACATGTCCAAGCCACTTCAGTAATCAGTGCAGAACAAAAACAAAGGAGATAGAGTTGAAACAATAAAGAGTTGAAGGTAAAATGAAAGCTTACATGCTTAACAAACTTCTGAACTAGCTTGTCCAGCGTGAAGAGAACATATGATTGTGCACCGATAATAGCTCGGCATTCATCTTCAAACTTTGTATTATCGCTTGTGCCGTCCAGTAGATTATAGAGGGCGTCCATGAACCTATGATTCCAAATATAAATTAGGAAGAACCTTTTTTTATAAATTTATAAGTGCCAATGCTACTTAGAGAATTACCCACCTGGTATAAGCATCAGGAGCTACGTTATCTGGATCTGGAGCTTTCCATTTCCTTTCTGAATGTATCTTTGCTGATTGTATTCTCTCATACAACATCTGGAAAATCAGCAGAATCAGCAGTTTGAATCGAAAACAAATAAAACATGAACGAACTTGAGAAGGTTGTTTAGTAGCCCTTACTTGATGAAGTCTAAAAAGCACATAAAATGAATCATTCCCATAGAAAACTCTGGAACCATTTCGAAGGTCACTGACTTGCAGTGTCCTGGGCACATGCTTTGCAAGGGGCTTCACAGGTTGCAGATACCGTTCTGAAAATGTGAAACAAGATCCATCTTCACCCTCGTTGGAATTGACCATCCCTACAGCCTCGTTTTCACTCTCAGCCACACTATCACGCCGGTCACAGTTCATAGCTCCTTTATGCTCTTCATCGGAAGAAACCTGGGCACCAAACTTGCTACCTGAGGCTATAATTTTAGCAGCATTTTCATCCCCTTCGGATAACTTTTTAGTAATTTTATCTCCATTATTTTCAGGGAGGGCATTACTCCTTGCTCCAGCTTGGCTACCACATGCTCCCTCTTTGTGTTCTTGGTCTTTGTTATATCTTACATTGTCTGGCAGTTTCAGCGCAGGCTCAGGGCCATTCCCTTTATAAACTTCAAAATTGTCTAGCTCAAAGCTTTCGGTGGGAGATAACTCCCCCTCTTCTCGCTCAACCTTATGCTCTCCCATTGCTACATCCCCAACCTTTTTAAGATTCTCAACACACTCCATTATCAAATCATTTTTAGGTGACACCAATTTGGAAGACTGGCTATCCTGTAGAACCACAAAAAAATATTAGGGGCATAGCTTTTTCTTTCACAGAGGAGTAATATTCTCAAGACTCGTAATAAAATACATTTCGAGTTTGTCCTTCTTGATTGCCTTATTACGGCATCTTATTGGTACTTACGAAAAGCAGCCTTCACTTATTTTCCAACATTAAATACGCTTTCATGAGAATTATTTACTATATTTAAACAGTGTTTTGTGTGCATGGTCTTGATTCAAGCTCGAAGCCATAAGGGAGGTACATCTCAGTTACCTTATTAGTCAGAGCCGCACCATCTTGTAGTTTATCTTGCTGAATGGTTGCCTGTGTATTGACCGAGATATCTTGCGCAAAAGAGCTTCCTTGTACTGTTGGGTTTTCTTTGTTTGGTGTTTTTGGAGGTACTAGAGGTTTAAGGTTTGAGGCCAGAGAACCGTCACAAGTATTTCCCTTCACTGCCTCACATGCATCATGGTGTTCTTCATTGTCTTTGACCTGTGGGACATCTTTCGTTGTCTCATTAGTTTGAGACCTAGAAGGAATGCCAAAAATGGGCTCCAAAAATGTTTCCCACAGCTTCATTACTTTATCTGACTGTTCAGTAGCACATATTTCTTCACAGTAATACTTGATAAGTTGATATAGGTCAGCATGAACTTGAGTATCAGAGTAACTAAATTCCACATCTGGGGTGAAACAGAGCTTATTTCCAACAGCAATGGCATGAACCGGGTCTTCTTTATGCTTTCTCTCACTGATATCTTTAATTTCTGCCACTAAACCTGCATATCGGACATAACAGCATACTTTACTTGATGCAAACTTGCATTTAAAAGATACAAGACACTCTCTTCCTTCATCATGAATTTTCCTCAAAAAATCAAGACACCTTTATGTTACGCTCTCTCACTCTCTCCATGTAGAGAAATAAATTCCTAATATATAATATCCTAAAAATTTTCTATGTGGCTTTGGAAATCAAATAAACAACCCTAAATCCGGTTGGAAATCTAAAAAAGGAATTGATTGCCCGGCAAGAAAACATACCTTTGGTGCTCAAATTCTTAGAGTCCTGCTGCTTGAAATAAAAGCTACGATGATCTAGTGATTTGTGATGATTTTTGGCATATACATCAGCCCATACTTTCCTGAAATCAGCACGACACCTAGCCCATTCTTCTTGTTTCTGCTTCAAGCGTGTCAGTAACACCGGTAGAGCAGCATGAGCGTTCCTCTTCATGAGATCCATGACATCAAGTCCATAATCCCCGTACAACCGCTCAATACACCTTAGATGGAGCTCTATTAAAAAGTTACATCCAAGGTCATTAGCCCAAGTAAGAGAACATTGTATATATATACATAGCACAACCAGATTTGATCAGATAACCACTTGCCTGATAAATGTTCTTTGATACAAATGGGTGTCTCTATAGAGATTGTGTTATTGTTGATCTTTTCCATAAGAATTTCCACACGCTTAATGGTTGCACTTACAGTCTCTAGTAACATGTCCAACTCAAACCTGAAACCATACGAATTAATTGATAGATCAGATGGAAGTAGAATTTTTCTGAATATCTTCTTTCCGAATAAAACCCCTACCATATTATACACCCACTTTAGTAATTAATTACTATTGAAAATAGAAGGAAAAACTAAGCAGCGGAGAAAACAATCATGAACTCACAAATGTTATTAAAAGACTGTAATTGAGATATAGATGGAGACACATGATCATAATATACCAGATATAGAAAGAGATACAGGAGCCTAATATACTGTATACGTCTTACCTATCGTCCTCACATCGAAACAAGCTTTCTTCATACTGATTTTTGCGCATGTGCTTAAATGAGTAATCCTCACTCCCAGATGTGACAGATACCCAATGATCATTAAGCACCTTTTCACCTAGTGAATTTCTGTAGCTTGGAATCTGAATCGGATACTACACAGGAAAAAGTTAACCATAAGATCATAAAGCACAAAAAATGTGACACTATATTGAAGTATGGTAGATCAAATCATTAAGGTATAAGAGGTGATCACATCATCTGGCAGGCGACGATAACTTGGTGTACATTGTGCACACTCAGAAAGATCCAGTTCATTTATAGCCTTGGCCATATAGTTAGTGTTAAACAGTAGACTTTTTTGACTTCTATCATTTTCTGGATCTCTTTCATGGACCCCGTTATTTTCATAATCTTGTATCCCCTCAGTGTCCTCTACCTTCAAATATCCTGTCAATTGCCATGGTTAGCAAGGGATTCTCCAAATAACTAGTGACAAGTCAACAAACAGAGAAAAGATTGACCATAACCACAATAAGGAGATGAAGATATGTCTCACAGATACAAACTAATTTCTCTTTCATATCAAAATCACTGAAAAATGGAAGACATATATATTTGTAATTATTATACTTTAAGCAGGCAGAATCAAGGCATAATAAATAAACATGCAAGAAAATATAAACATAGATAATAATTGCTATATGTGATCCGAATACTCACTTCCCAAAGAATTACCAGCAGAACAAACCACCAGGTTCTCGTCACCATCTTCTCTTTGATCTGAGTGTTCAGCATACTCATCATGCCTACTCCGCAGTTTTAATTTCTGTGACAGGTAAGAGATCATATCAAAATCTCACTAAAACTGAACAATCAAATTTCTTAAAAATATATCATCTATTTGTCTTAATTCCTATATTTTTATTGCCTTTTGTTTATCACTCTAAGCATGTTAAGGGAAAAGGATCTTAATTCTTTCTATACTAAGCACGCATGGCCACAATACAGGCTTTCTACCACGAACATCAATTAGAAACATCATTAACTACGCTATGAAAAAAAAAACGAGAAGCTTTTACTAAGATGAATTATAAGAAACCTTCTCAAAATGCTTTGACTGAATGGCTGGAAATGGAGAATTTCTATCATGCAGTACTACATTCCTTCCAGATAGACCTGATCCTGAATAATCAGGTAAGAAATGAACAAACTCCCCAAGCAGATCTTCATGGTCCTGGAACAACATAGTAACCTGTAGAACAGATGACAATCAGAAAACAAATCACAAGAAAACTAGCTACTTAACAAAAACGAGGCGGAAAAGTAGTGCACATTTACTGCAAATATACCTCTTGATAGACCTCGGAGATGGACTTGGTTTCCTTTCTATACAGGTTCAAGATGTCTAGAAATTTTTTATAGGTACGATCACCTTCCCCAAATCGCGCCTGAACGAATAATGTCCAGAGAAGTCAACTGTTTAGTTCATGTCTACAATGGTATCTGGTTTACTACATTAGATTCATACCTTAATCTTGTTGACAAAATCTATAGCTTCTTCGAAATCCACTGGTTTCCTAGGTTTCTCATCTTCAGGCTGTAGGCTTATCTTGTACCCCTTTGGTAAGAAGGTATTAAAACCCAAGAGTAAATCGTTATTGCCCTTGAACAAATCTCTTACTCTTACTACGACGCCATCAGTGTCAACTCTACAACCAACATGAGACACCAATAAATTTCAATATATTCTGCTATGAAAAGAAAGATCAAATGGAAGAGAAAGACCAAAGGCAATACCTCTGAGCTTTAAAATCCTTCATAACTTCAAGGAAAGTTTCATACTTCTCTTTCTGGTTTTCAAACACGTCCCTCACAGCTTTGAGATACGCCAAGGCATCATTTGTTGTTAGCCCTCCCATATTACTCCCACCACCAATCGTTAAAGGCCTACCATTTCTGCATTACACAAACATATATTAAAACGCACTTACATACGAAAATAAATTCATTCCCACCTTCAACAACTATAACTATTCGCTTTATCCTATAAGATATCTAATTAACAACAATCATAGACTTCCACAGAAATAACTAAACTCAACCTAGAACTCAACTCACCCGAGAACACAAACCAGAGCATGAAAATTCACATCCAGCGTACAAGGAAATAAACAAAAAAAATGTCTATTAGGCTACACAAATTTGACTTACCAAACAAAAAAGCATGGTCAAAAAAGAGAATTTGAAAACCATACGATTTGACAACAGAGAACTCTTACGTTTCTCCTCGAGACGAAACAGTAGGTCCTCGTGTCTGAGCATCAACGTAAACCTCGTCTCTAACCCTCTTCATGTCTCTTATCTTAATCCACCGGAATACAAAAAAAAAAACAAAGATTTCAGGCTTCAACTACACACAGTACCCTGAAAACAATCCAAATTGGAAACACACAAAAATTCAAAAATTTCCCTCTTAACAACAAACAGAAACCAGATCTATCGCAAAAATTCGAAAGAGTAAGAAGGAGACTTTAATTATATTCAAACCTTACACAAACCGGATCACATTCCCCAAAGGGAAAAAACCAAACTTCTTCAACCCTTTCGAAGAAGAAGATAAAACGACGACAGAAGCAATACCAAATAGTGGATCGGCGACGTAGAGCCGCCGTGAAGTTTGCCGGAGAAAAGAGATACGAATCTTCCACACACAGAGAGACGAGACAAACAAAAAATGAAGAGATTGCTTGTGGTTTCGATCTCTCTGTAATCACAAAGAGATACGAATAGTTAGGGAAGAAACGGAAGGCAAAAGATTAGCCGTAAAAAACAAAAAGACCAAAGCTTTCGAGAGCAACAGAGGGAAGGGAACGAGAGAAAGGAGCCTCTTTGTAAATCGTGTATGTATATATATATATATATATATTCTAAGTCCTTAAGAGATAATAATCCTTCTTTAGAATGGATTCATGCATTTAAAGTAATAACCTTTTGGATTAAGCGAGATTGTTTTCATAAGATTTCCCCTAATTTCTACGGTGAGATTTTTGGCATATTTCTTATCTATATATTTTGTATTATCCAAAAAATGAGATTTTTTACCATTTTTCACATTTATTTTTATGTTTTTTCCATTAAGTACTGTTGGGTTTTAAGATTTTTAAAACTTTTCATAGATTTTAGAATTTTATATAAAGATATAAATCACCTATTTAGATTCATGATATCGTATTCCTTTTATTCATTTCTATAGAATAATAATTACTTGTAGATTTCTCAAGAGATTTAAGAACATTTAGCTTTATTTTGTAATTTCGACATTTTATAAATAACTTTACTACTTTATATCCTAGTAAATCGATGTATCAAATATAACTTATAAACGCACTAGAATGATTATAGTGTAATTTTTCTTTCGGTTTGAATAAATTGTGAGAGGGTTTTCTTCTCATCCGTTCACCAAAAAACTTATATTTGAATTTTTTAGAATCAAGAATAAGACAAAAACATCTATAATGTTTTTGATATATCAATATGATGTATATCATGTTATCTAACATTTTTTTTGTTAGAGTTAAAGTCGATAAGACTCGGTTTATAGTCAATTTCTAAAACTCCTAATGATGGGTGTGATTGGTAATGGTTTTGGTTGCTCCGCAGAGCAAAAATCTTTCTACATCATTTAAATTGAACCAATCATGCTTTAAATTTATTTTTGGTATTCATTGATCTGGAAAGCCAATTTTTTTATTTATGGAATGTTTTTGGCTGTAGAAAGCCAAAAACCTAGAGCCAAAATTTATGAACTTTACAAATATAAATTCCTACAGCAAAAAAGTTTACAGCAAAAAAGTTTACAGCAAAAAAATCTACAGCAAAAAAATCTACTGTCAAAAATCCTACAGTCGAAATCCTATAGCAAAAAACTAAAAGCTACAGCCTTTACCAATCGGCCCCGATATCACGTAGAACAAAAACAACTATCTAGAATTAGATTGTATTAAACCTAGTAGAGATAAATACTCAACCACTTGATCAAATTGATTTCCATTATCTAACATGTTTTGATGACAACAATTAATTAAAGTTTAGTATGATATAAAATTCAATTTATATAGAAAATTTTCGAAGTTATATTTTGTTGCCACAATTCACAAACACTTTTGAATAACGTATATTACTTCTATAAAATTTGCCTCCTTTACTCGATCTTTTTCTATGAAGGTTCTCTATATTGTGTGATGTACCAAGTACTATCCTATCAATATTATAAGCTTCTACGAAAACTAGCTAATCTAGTTTTCATATGATACTAAAGATTCATGTGCTTGTATAGATTTTTCACATGATTCTTCAACACTTATTTTAATGTATGAATGATGACTTAATATACCAATATGTGTTTTAGACAACATTTTTAATAAGATATTTATTATTCAATTAATACAAAGGTTGTGTTAGACTTTTCTCCATTCCATAGATTAGGTTGTAAGTGGTTATAACTTGCAAGGAGTTAGATCAAAAGTTCTCTGGTTTGTCTTGTATGATTTCTTGCTTGATCTCGAGTTCTAAGTATCGTGTGGTGGTTTTGGTTGTTTGTTTTAGTTCTCATATTGTAACTTTTTTGTTTCCCTCGGCTAGCTACAAATTGTTTATGTTATCTTAAAAAACTTAAGCTCGTCAGAGTTTTGTTTTGACTTGTCAGGTCATGTTTAGATTAAAAAATCTAGATTTAGGTTGGTTTATGGGAGAATAATTTCTAACAACATAGGAAGTTTTTGTAAGAAAAATTCTTTAATAAATCTAGTTTTTTGTGTGTTTACAATGTTCTGTGTGGAAGTTTAGAATCATAATCTGTTTGTCGAATTCTCTGCACTTTCAGTGAATAGTGCAATGCCATATTTGGTATAGAAACTGCTAATATTTTCTCTATATCGTTCCAATTTTTTGTGGAATTGAATTATATTCAAAATTTTCTATCTTAAAACATTTTTCACGTATCAATTATGATTTCAAAATGCAAGTAAGTGTTCCAACAAAATAGAATTCATATAGTTGTTATCCTAGATGTGAAGTAACGAAGTGGTCACAATCTATTTTTAATATTATACATAATTTCGTGTCATTTTATTTATATGTCTACTTCAATAAAATCTTTGATTAGATATATGTTTCGAGACATAAACTATTTCGTATACAAATATACAATTCTGATTTCAATCATATTATGCTCTAACGAATTTCCAAAATACAACAAACAATTACACTTACCAAGCGAGATGACCAAGAGACGTAAATTCATATGATAAAGTAAATAAATTATGTGGAAAATACAATGAGAAATATTCATATAACATAATATTGGCAAAATTCATTTTGGAGAAGAAGAAGTAAAGACAAACATGCAAAATGATATAAGTGAGCTGTGGAGTATTGGCTCAGTCCATTACAGTCAGAATACTCTTAAGCATAAAGAGTGTTCGGTATTGCAAAGAAGGAGTGAAGACTCTACAAGTATTAGAGGATTTGCCTCAAGTATCCGTTAAGTTGAAACGGGTCACTAAGGATTTGTTTTTAGGATTTGGGAAGGTGAATCACTATATTTTGAATTGCATCTACTTCAGCTGAGTGAGGACAAGATAAGCAGATACTGAAAGTTTGTTGGGGTCGGTGAGATTCCGTCATTTGAGTTCAAGTCTTGTTCTTTCTTTTACTCTATAAATTTTTAGATTCATTGTATTAGGAGAATAGTAGTATTATTGAAGAACTCAAGTTACAGAGAGTTAAGAGAGAGAGCGGGAAGGGGTAGGTAAGAGATTGTATTCGTTTTCTCTTGTGAGCTTAAGCTCAAGATAGTAAATTTCAAAGATGAGTCTCCAGCTAGACGTAAGATTCCACATCATAATCTGAACTCGTAAAACTCCTTGTGTCGTTTCATTTCTTACTCTCTCGTTATTTCTTTCTCTAAAATCGAACATAAATTTCTCAAAATTCAAGTCTGAATTCGATTTTAAAGGCATCAATTTTTCAACATGAGCTTTAAAAATGTGAAAATATAATAGATTATATTAAATAAAAGTTGTAATTTTGGAATGATTTAGTTGTTAGATAAGTTCAAATGTGAAAAGAGATTTAATCTAAATATGAAAGTACACATGTAAAGAGCATAATTGCATCACCACTAATAGATTATCAATGATAATATTAAGTTATTGTTAGCTCTGTTTGAAAAAAAACTTATTGTAAGCTTTGGTTTTTAGGAAAACCTTTAATTACATCCAATAATTAAGGTTTACTCGACTGTAATCAAGCTTTTGTATTGGAACCTATTTGAACATTCTTTTCAATATTTAGTCACTCACAAATTCCAAATGGGTAGATCATCTTATTATATAAAGAAGAGTTTCTCAAAGTTAGTAATTAACACAATTCTTCCACATGTAAGATCCACTGATCCAAAATTTTTATTTATTTATCTTTTTTTAAAGTAGATAAAAATATTTAAATATATCTCTTCAATATTTAGCTTATCCAAATCTTATTATATAAAGAAGAGTTTCTCAAAGTTAGTAATTAACACAATTCTTCCACATTAAGATCCACTGATCCGAAATTTTTATCTATTTATCTTTTTTTTAAAGTAGATAAAAATATTTAAATATATAGNTTACCTTATCCAAATCTAAAAAGATATCTTAATCTAAAAAAAATCAAGAATATTAATTGTTAAAAAATTAATTCTAACAAAAAGTAATTTTTATTACTAATCTTATTATATAAAGAAAAATATTATATTAAAAATATTTATATAAAAATACGAAATATATATATACTAGATTCTGAATCATATTTATCTATAAAGAAATCATAATCTAATAATTCTTTAAAAATTATTTCTAACAAAAA